>JAODXP020009523.1:0-14522 GCA_027497455.2 Sardinella longiceps | reverse complement strand
TTCTAATTGTGCCTTTTATAGATGCTGAGGTTGAAACTTCAATGATTGGTAAGTTAATAATATCTTTGATTACTGGCATCTTGACATAACAAAATGATGTGAGAATACACGTTAGCATCGAGCCTATGAATTTGTTGTGGAAACACATCAACAAGAAAGAATGAATACTGGTAAACCATTTGGAGCTCTGGCTTTCACCTTCACAGTCATGTAATTAGAATTTTAGCGCAATCTGCACCATTTGAAAACTTATGCATTAAGTGCTATGCATGAAGTGCTCCATTGCTTTTACATTGAAACTTTTTGTCACACTGTTTTTATGCACTCCTTACCCAGTACTTCACAGGCTTTAATGTAAAGTGCTAAAAAAAAACCTGCTCCATAGTGTTGAAATATGAAGATGTAGAGATACCATGTAGCTCTTGACCGTCTGCTCAGTCTCTCTGACTAAGGCCTCCTCTTCTGCTCTTTCAGCCTCCCTGAGCATTGTCTCCACTTCCTCTTCAAGTTCCATGACAGCTGAGAACATTTGACAATATGCATACAGTAGGATAGATTTGTTTCATTGTGTTTATATACAAGAAATAGGCCCAATTACGTAGGACACAGGTGAGAAGAAACAGGTGTCACCAGTGTAACTCCACCAATGACAAATTACGAGCCGAGATAGTATGAAGGTGCACACACATTTTGATGGAAATAACAAAACTACATACAGGCCTGCTGTATCTAAGATGACTCCTGCCCAGTGGTTAACAGAACAAAAATCAGCCTAACTCTGCTTTTATAGATAATCAAAAATGATCTATGCAATCAAAGACAGTATTACTCTATCTCATAGATTTTCAAAGTGTGGCCTGGGGGTCAATGGGAGCCCTCGGATACATTTCTGGCAGTCTGTAATAACATCTGCCCCCTGTCACACCTCCGTCCCCTTTGGCAGCCTTCAGTTCAATGTTGGGTCCGTAAATTGGCCCTCATCAAAACTTTGAGAAACCCTGCTCTTTCTCGTAGAAGTAAGTATTGACTGCAAAAGACTTTCAATGCCAACACCCAGAACCGACTCATATACATTTTGGTGATAGTTTGGCTTATCTTGAGCCTTTTTGCCATCTATTTGTTCTGCCATTATAGTAAAAAGGCAACTGTTTTAGTTTGTCTATTTATGGCACCTTTACGGTCAAGCAAAAGATTGTGTGACTGGCGGGGTTAGTGTTTTGGAATAGCTTTGGCTTTATTTTGGAATTCCCCAATTTATTTTGGTTAGGCCTACACATTGGTTTGCATTTGGTTTGATTTTGGCAACCCAAGTTTGTTCCATCCCTCCAAGTTTGTACATCCCTCCAAAACATTACCAAAATAAAGCCAGGTTTGAGTCAAGTTTGGGAAAGATTTTTGTGCCGCCTATTGCGCTCAACTCACTGGAGATTATACGTTACTCGCTGTATCATTCAGAGCGCATTCCATTCCAACATTGGGTTATTTGGATGGAAACCAACAGGCTAACTCAATGAAATAACAGAACACATGACATTCACTTCAGTATCCTGTTTTAGTTGTAAAATAGGGAAAACTCTTTTCTAACAGAAAGTAGCCTAGTCCAAACATGTCTAAGTATTGAGGGTTCATGCTATGGGTTGCCACAAATTGAAGCAGTTTCATCTGGTGCTCACCAAAACACCAGTAAATAGGCAATCATAGGACTATTGTAACAGGCCAGGCGCCACGGGTCAAAAGTCGACTTCCCCGCCCCCTCTACTAATTTAGCCTACTGTAAATCAATTTACACTACACCTTGTGTTGCATTGCAATGCAACAGCAATTTTGTACATTACTTGTTATGACCAATAGGTGCCAATATATGACCATGTACTGTAAAATAAGCACTAGAACTAGAATGCCTGTTCTTAACACTGCATAGCTTTTTTGCATAAGTATTTGAGTATTTGACATAAGCAAATCCTTATTTGTGATTCTTTTTTGCCAAGTTACCACACCTTCAAAACATTGTCATGCCAGTTCGACTCCATACTGTAGACAAGATATTTTCTTCTAGGCTTCACTCGCAGCTGTGAATTACTCTATTCCTGACTTTTAACTATCGAAAAGTGCACCGATTTGTATGAAACTTTGGTATTGATTGTTGATGCGCAACATATGGAATTTGTGGTACCACCGTGGTTTTAGCAGAGGACCGCGCTCTCCAAAGGCTTTTTAGTTATATTTCTATACCGCTTTTCTACCCTTAGGTACTCAAAGCGCTTACAGTGGAACGGGGACATCACTGACCACCACCAATGCTTTCATTTTCAAAGGAATATGATTCTGTATCTTCAATAGACTATAACCCCCTTAGATAGGGTTTAGGTTAGCCTACTCCACAACACCTATTTACTGTAGTCTACACAGACGCTCCATAGGCCTGCGCACACCACAACATGATCAGACAGGAGACGGCCTGAGCTGAATCGCCTTCTTGGGACATTGACACTTAAGACGTTCATTCACCTGAAATCTCACATTTTTACAAGTATAGTCCAGACTATCCTACGGTGTTGTGTTTTATCTTCGTGTCCTTCTCTGCGCAAGTTCCTTTTTTTGGCCTGACCTCTCCAACGCAATCGCCCCTCGGTCACTTACTGCTGGCGCCAGGACTGAATTGTAATTGTCTATTTATGATGACAATCATTGCAAGATTGCAAAAAAAAACTATGCGTTCGCAGTTGAAGCATTAGGCTATGGTCTCCACTCAAGCCGCACTTTTGAACATTGCGCTGTCTCCCTTGTTTCTTGTGTCCTGATCCAAAACTCTATGGCTTTTAGAATCCGATTCAGACATTGACAGGAATGTCAATCGATTTTTAAAAAGCACACTGCAAGAAGTTAACAGCATACTGCAAAAAGTTATTTGACGTGGCGAAAAGTGGGAACAATTGGGTAGGCCTATCACTGCGTTCCTACTCGCGGCACCGTCTATTGCCTGAAGATGCGCGAAGCAGGCACTTATGCACTGTAATGTGATGGCTATGTGATGTTTGATTCGGCTCCTCGCGTTTCTCCCCCACAGACGATTGTCTTTCAACATAGTGTTGAAAGTTTTTCAACATAACATAATGTTTTCTAAAAGCATACGTCAACTCGCACTTCAATATACTCTCACATAGGCCTAACCTTCAATAATCAAAATTTGTGCCGACATATTTCGGCTTGACATAGATCGCTATTTCCAATAGCATGGCAGATTTAATTTAGGCTTCATGAGGTGACTTATTTTAAATGTGAGTTTTGGTCAGGAGAAACCCTCCTCTATTATTAACACTAGGCTACGTAGCCTAACACCTGCTTTGAATTTTCATTGTATAATGAATCTTCATTATTGCCTCCACTTTTATTTGCCCCAAAACGTGTTGAAGCTTTCCAGTCCAGAACAATGCAAAGAGCATAAGCAACAGAGGCTACCGACCACATGGAAATCTAGTATGGACTGAAGCTTACCTCTGACATGCAAGCCTACTGACAGTTAATGGTTAACTACATGTAGAAATAGGCCTAACATAGATTTGGCTGTAGCCTAGAATATTTCATTAGCTAGTAGGGTCATAAACCTCACTTCTGTGACCATTTTCTGGCTAATATGTTTTGACAACTGATTTGGCTTCTATACACCATTTGTAAAAAATTTAGCCCCCATGTCCCTCGCAAAAATGTCGGCATTTTTTTCTAGAGGGCCGAATCCAAAATGGCTGCAGGTGTCATCTTGAAAAAGTATGAAAGTAGTATTATTTTTACCAGATCACCTATAATTATGTATAAATACACTTCTTGTGGTAAATAGACCCTTAGAATTGTGATTCTGGCATCATTTTGAGATTCTGACATCATCTTGGCCCTGAAATCCAATATGGCCGCCATCTGATAATATATAAATTTACTTTTCAACCGAAGCACCTAGAATGACGCAGGGAGACATTTATTGATGCAAACTGAGCATAATGATTATGATTTTGACATTGACATCATTAAGTCCCCATAAACCAAGATGGCCATCATCTGGGAAAGAATATGACTAGGGTATTCTGTCTCACTAGACTCGAATCACCGCTACTCTGCATACAATCATTTTCATCATACTCGCTCTCACCTTCCTTGCTGTTTTCAGCTGGTCTTGATGCAAATAAATGAATTGGAAGAGCCGGTTTCATGTAGCACACAGAGCAACCATCCAGGGCCATATCCATCCAGTGGCACACCTTACACATGGTCAGACTATGGCTCCAAGGTATCATCCATAATTCTTGCCTGCCATGGTCGTGCTGATCGCAGAGAATCAGGCCATCATGTACCTGTTGTCATTGATGCTGCTGATACCGATGCCTATATTGCAGCAGTGCTAATCTCAAAGCATTAAATACTGTCAACCATGGAATTCTTCTAAACAAATTCAGAAGCATGGACATTGATGGCAAAGCACACTCCTGATTTGAATCCTATCTCCTATCTAACTGGACGGTTGATCATTCAACATGTCATGGCTAGGGCAAACATTGGTGAAACAACACAAGAGTACCCCAAGGCTTGGTTCTGGGGCCCCTCCTCTTTGCCTTGTATGCAACATCATGAAGCCCAGTCATCCACTCGCATGGCTTCTCCTTCCACTGCTATGCAAATGATACCAAGCTATATCCTTTTCTTCATGGATGAAAGATCATCTCCAACTGGACCTCTCCAAAACTGAACTGCTGGCCCTCCCAGCCAAGAAAACATCCATCACAGCATCAGCATTTAGACTGAATCCCTATCTGTTCGTCCCACCAACAGGAACTATTCAAGTTCACAATACAAGTAATTTATGCTGAACACAAGAGTAGCACCATATCTGAAGCTTGTTCAGTGAATTGGAAGAACATGAAAAAGAAATAATCATTCATCCATTTTGAAGATAGCTTATGCCAACACTGCCTCCATGCCAACTACTAGGCATATCTAGTACACCATCCTTCCCTGAAGCACCATCCCATGTCAATCAGCCACAGACGGAATGGTTGAATTGGATGGTGTCACAATCCAAATCATGGCACAACCCAGAAGACCCAGGAGACAAGAAAGCACAGGACTAGGAACTAAAGACAGGAAGCAACAATGATGTCAAAATCATAATTCTTATGCTCAATTTGCCTCAAAAAGAGTCTTCATGCATCATTATAGGTGCTTTGATTAACCCTTTAGTAGAACCAATCAGTAAAGTGTTCTATATCATTTTCATCGTTGATTCGTCACCTTTACAATGAGGTGTAGTTTGTAAGCATCAGGTAATCATGGAATGAGCAACACAGCCAAATGTGTGAGTAGTGCCAACCAAAAATGCGCCAAAATGGCCACTAATGGTGTTCTGCTGCTAGTCATCTTATTTTGAGCTTCAATGCTGCCAGGTGGCTGCCAATCAGTGGTGTGCCTAAATTAGCACCTGAGCATGGGTTTTGCAAATGTTGGGTTTGTGGTTTCTCTAAGCAACAACACTGGTGGAAAGATGCCTCGTTTTTTCCTTCACGATAGGGCCTGTGCAATAGGTCAACTCGAGGTTGGTGTCCCAGCATATAGAGTGGTGTAGACCACACCTCAAGAAGACCAGTTTCTCACTTTTGCTGCACTAAGGAACCGTAGGTTTACTGCCAGACACTTACAAGATTTGCTCCACTAAACTGCACCAAAACCGGCTCTCACTACAGACTGTGAGGAACATTATGGATCTTCCACACGCTACTGAGAGCCCTGACACTGACTGTAAAGTGTATGGCCGACATGTTTTTTATTCTTGTCCTCAGTTTTGTGGGAGAGTGCAATCTCCAATGCTCCAAGCAAAGGCTATACCAACAGAATAGTATAACAGGCCTTTTTGCCACATTTTTGTTTGGCACTGCTCACACGTTTGGCTGCGTTGCTCATTCCATGATTGCCCGATCCTTGCAGGCTACACCTCATTGTAAAGGGACAGATCAACTATGAAAATGATATATAACACTTTATAGACTGGTCTTACTAAAGGGGAGATATAATGGGCCAAAATCAAGTTTCCTTACTTTTTGTACTCCGTTTATTAGCAAATGGCGGCTATCTTGGATTTCAGGGCCAAGATGATGTTGAAATCTCAAAATGATGTCAGAATCACAATTCTAAGGGTCTATTTACCACAAATAATGTATTCATACATAATTATAGGTGCTCTGGTAAGAATAATACTTCTTTAATACTTTTTCAAGATGACGCGTGCAGCCATTTTGGATTCGGCCCTCTAGAAAAAAATGCTGACATTTTTGCGAGGGACATGGGGGCTAAATTTTTTATAAATGGTGTATAGAAGCCAAATCAGTTGTCAAAACATATTAGCCAGAAGATGGTCACGGAAGTGAGGTTTATGACCCTACTAAGCCTACAAGGATCACATACATACACATATTGCACTTACGATTGCACGCTTGTAAACGGACGACACGACTACACTGCAAGTGTGACCTGTGCTGTTCTTGTTTTTTTCTCTTTTTTTTTCCGAGAATCGACGTCTTACTTCAGGCTACCTGACAGTGGTATTGCGCTGTGGATTTGCAGCTGTATGCAATGGCCGTAGTGACAAGTTACAAAAATGTTTTAAAAATCATGTAGGTCATTGACACAGCCCAGTCTAACCGGTCGGTCCGTGACCGAAGTATAATTCAAGTTCACAACCTGTATTAAACAATGGGAAAAGGCATTTCTGGGGTGTTACGCTATTTCAGTATCCAAAGACGTACTATGCAATTGAGCGCAACTAGACGACACAGTGCATTAAACCATTCTCAACTTGGAAAATGAAAATTGAAACAGGAAGTCGACCGCTAACAAAATGCTTCAAAATAAAAGGCCTGTTAGTTTAGCGGCTACAGCAGTTTCGCTGAACTAAGCACATATGAATATTTTAGTTAATTCATACACAGTATGCAAGATGTAGATTCGTTTTATAACTCTTGGACATAAAAGCGGAGAACCTTGGATATAAAATGAAGACCCTAACCTTCCGAAATAATGTTTACTCTATTAATTATGTCTGCTTTTCTTTTGTGATGAAATGTACAATTTCATTACAAATATCATTGCCATTTATTGCCGTTGATTCCCATTCACATCAGTTCGTCTGATTTCTTACGAGCGTATCGTAAGAATTACGTCGAATTGACAGGGTGGCGCTATCGCACTATTTCCTACGACGCGGCCATGAGATCAGGTTGCTCGGTTTGCTACTGGTCGATGTTAGAAAATGCGGCGCTGAAGCAAAACCAATCACACCATTCTTTCCTCTGACGTTATGTGACGCGAAGGGAATTGCTTGAATAGGACTGACGGTACCTGTCCACTAACCACGTCAACGTTTCTAGCAAAACGCGAGTCCCCTGCGTTGTTTACAGGAGGCGTGTCATTTCAAATTTCAGTTGGCTGCTCTTTCTTGCTCCTGTTTGGTTGATTCCAACGGCTCAAACACGACGCTGTACTGGCATTGGCTAATAAGGCTGCGTTTGACGCCTTAATTTGCATAATGTTCAGCCGAGCCCAACTTTTGACGTGACGGATGAACGAGCTGCCTTCCCACAATGCTTTGCGGGACGATTTGACGTGCTCCATTGAAAATGAACTGAAATCGCGACGCCGGTTATACTTGACGTGACCAGTGGATCTCCACGGTGACGGTACCTGTCCACTAACCACGTCAACGTTTCTAGCAAAACGCGAGTCCCCTGCGTTGTTTACAGGAGGCGTGTCATTTCAAATTTCAGTTGGCTGCTCTTTCCTGCTCCTGTTTGGTTGATTCCAACGGCTTAAACACGACGCTGTACTGGCATTGGCTAATAAGGCTGCGTTTGACGCCTTGATTTGCATAATGTTCAGCCGAGCCCAACTTTTGACGTGACGGATGAACGCGCTGCCTTCCCACAATGCTTTGCGGGACGATTTGACGTGCTCCATTGAAAATGAACTGAAATCGCGACGCCAGTTATACTTGACGTGACCAGTGGATCTCCACTGTACTGGCATTGGCGCCTTATTAGCCAATGCCAGTACAGCGTCGTGTTTGAGCCGTTGGAATCAACCAAACAGGAGCAGGAAAGAGCAGCCAACTGAAATTTGAAATGACACGCCTCCTGTAAACAACGCAGGGGACTCGCGTTTTGCTAGAAACGTTGACGTGGTTAGTGGATCAGCACCGTGACCGTGGAGATCCACTGGTCACGTCAAGTATAACCGGCGTCGCGATCTCAGTTCATTTTCAATGGAGCACGTCAAATCGTCCCGCAAAGCATTGTGGGAAGGCAGCGCGTTCATCCGTCACGTCCAGGTCACGTCAAAAGTTGGGCTCGGCTGAACATTATGCAAATTGAGGCGTCGAACGCAGCCTTATTAGCCAATGCCAGTACAGCGTCGTGTTTGAGCCGTTGGAATCAACCAAACAGGAGCAGGAAAGAGCAGCCAACTGAAATTTGAAATGACACGCCTCCTGTAAACAACGCAGGGGACTCGCGTTTTGCTAGAAACGTTGACGTGGTTAGTGGATCAGCACCGTGAGAGCTGTTTAGACGGTGGGCCGAGGGCGTTTTCGTGTTGTTTTGAAAAAAAACATCAGAAGAGTAGACAAGTTTTCATCTGTGAACAAATGGTATTAAGCCTAACAAAATTTGTTGGCAGCTCTAGTTTGATCATATTTCGTCAAAAACAGTAGGTTTTAATCGTTATTTTCCTTGGGCATATGCAAGGAAATCTATAGGTATAACCCAATCAAATGTCGGCATGTCCTTGGAAAAATCAACCAATCGAGTAAGAGTTCAATAGGACCTGCCTCGGAATGTAAACACCAGCTAAGCAGCAATGTCAGAAAACGCTGCAAAATCCCCTTCAGATGGCTTATTTTAGATCATAGAACTTCAGATAATAGTTGTCAACCCACTTTTTGTATAAATCTTACCTTGTTCCTGTCTGGGCATGCTGCAGAATATTGACTTTATAAATCCAACGGTGAAATTCTTAATAAGAAATATGTCATCTGCTATACTGTAGCCTAGCTATCAGCAGCAGAGGTTGAAGCAAATCGTAGGCTATCACTTGTAAGTGTAGCGGCTGTACTCTTCTTTGCGTTGTGTGTTAGGCTACATTTTATTAACTCTGTTACATAAGCAAACAGTTGGCTTACAAACAATCGTTGTTACTAAAAATTACAATAAAATTGACGCTGGAACCATTGTCAGAATCTCTTCAACTTCAGGTCTTAGGAGAGGTTCGGTTATCATTAAGGTAGTGCTTGCACATTATAAATAACAATGTTTCTTCACAATCTTTTCGTTGACCACAGAAAATGTGTATAATATCCTAATCCTGATTGAACAGCAGAACTAGAAAGATTCAGTACATTTATTTGTCACATCATGCGTTCAGGTACAAAGAGCAGTGACATGGAGAAAATATATCTGTCAAAAATAGCTAACTTACATAGATGTCATTATACTAAACTGAATGACAATCACCAAGATAACATTACGGACATTAGTTTAAAGTGTACAGGGCATTGTATCGGTGTGTTGTTCGATATATTAAGTTATACTGAAGTCCAAACACATCAGCAGTTAGCAAAACAGTTAGCAATAGCTCTAGCTGTGCTCTATCGTTATGGACATTATGTTGAATAGACCTAGAATACCGGTAGTTCTGTTCGTTCACGCTAGGTAGGTTAACGGAGACTCTTAATTATAAACGCTACACTGTCAAAATAGTAATTTGTTGGTAACATGCATCATTACACACATTATAGTGCAAATTCCGTGATATCCAGCTTGCTTGCCAACCTCCCCCTCTCGAGTCGTCTTCCTACTTCCTCAAACAGTCTCGCACTCTGTCTTTCTCGAGTCTTCATTGGCGTTTCTCAAGCCACGTGAGGCGAATACGATTTTTTGATTAGTATGCACAGAGCCCATTTAGGGAGAGCCGGATCACTCCCTATTAACGCCATTGAAACCGCCTTCAACCTGCAATTCCAATGGCAATTCCGATAGGGGCGCTCGCGAGCAAGTCCAAAAACAATGGGGGCCTATGGAGCTAAATGCTAAAATATTTTTTTCTACACATTTGTATCCAAAATATCACAGATTCGAGTTCATTTTTAGCAACGTGGACATCGATTTACATATTAAAAATGAAAGGTATGAACACCTACGTCCATCACGTTTCTCATACTGAGAGCAATTTTTACCTCAATCTCACTAGCATTATGCTACTCTATTCAAGTGAATGGGCCATAGACCGCCATTCATTTTGGACTTGCTCGCGCGCGCCCTCTCGTTGCAGTACCACCGGAAGTATTTTGAGAGTGATCGTTCTCCCCCTATTAAAATTTCTCTGGTATGCAGTACGTGTGGCCCTGATAACGCTTGCCTGCTAAAGTTATGAAACATAAAGTTGATTTTCTCAAATATATGATCGAGTTGAGGCTGCCAACAAGCGGAAATGAGCTTAGAAAAAAATATGTATTGCACATATGAAAAATCAACTACTCTTCTCCAGTTTTGTCCAAAAGTGAAAAAGTAAAGCAGATAGAGGCCTTCGGCCCACCGTCTAGTTGGAGATGCTCAAAGTTGATCGGTTCTCGACCAAGGGGGGGCAGTTCCCCAGTTTGGGGGAATTCAGAAGTCATGCCCAATCAGCAGCTGGCCAGAGCAGCGACAGCAACACCGAAGGTTGGGAGGGCGTGCCAGGCTAGGAATTTGGCTAATATGTGTGCTTTTTTGTTTAGCCCGAAACCTCGCTCACTCTAGAAAGGTGCAACATGGTAATAGCTCGTTTTACAATTTTATTGGCTGATTCATGCAAGTTGAAGCTCAGCGTTCATTCGTTCTATTGAAAATTACTTTTGCGGGAGGTCATTTCTGGTCAGGGAACGTCATGGAAAAGTCTGATCTGTAGTGGGAACCCCGCTACTGCTGCTTTTACTGCAGTGTCTACTGGCACTCTGCTACGAGCTGTGCCTAACACCAACACCAGTGGTAAAATCAGCATAAATACCAGCCTCTCGTTGTTTATTTCTTACTTAGGGTCATATTTCTTCCGCTCCAGCCCAAGGACTACTTCAGTTTTCGGAAGTACTACCTTTTTGGGAAAGCATATTTTGTATATCTGGTTATGTGTCATGAGAAGACCTGATTCTTAAACTTCTTTTTCACATCCTCCTTTGAACATAACACATAACAGTAATGATATAGCTGAAATGAATATGGTAACAAAAAATATATGGCAGCTATTAAAAATCACCACAGCTCACTTAGCTGTTGTTGCAAGCAGGGATCAAAATGAAACTTTTGAAATGTAAATATCACCAGCCGTTCAATACTCCATCAGTATGTTTTCAGATAGGCTATCTCTGAATGTATTGTGTATAGGCATTATAAGGACAATCCCAGTCTTGAATACTGTATTAGTAATATTATTATTTTGATAGTCAAAGGTTATATTATCAAAAAGAAAAAAAAAAAGTACATCAGCCACATTCAAGTTAGTGCTGGTGTTGAAGCAATATCTATGCAATTCCTCAACCACATAATTTTTGTTTACTTTCCCGTGAAGCACAACTATGAACTATGGAACTGAAAGGGTTCAACTTTGGAACTAAAAAGCATAGAAACAGAAGTCCTTTCGTGTGAGCAGCTTATGGATGAGCAAAAAGTATGATCTGTAAGTCTCATTGTGAAAGTTTTAATATAGCCAAGTAAGATGTATTATTCATTCTATAACATGAATCCTACAATTGAGAGTCAAAATTAGTCACCAAACAAATACCGGCAAATTTAGAAGATGGAAAAAAAATCTATATTCCAATTTATTATTATTCAATTAATCAACAGTGGCTTATAGACATTTACATTTCAAAAGATTTATTTTGACCCCTGACTGCTTGCAACAAAAGCTATGCTATCTGTAATGTACTTTCATGTCATGTTTTTCTGTTATGTTCAGACGATATGAAAAATAAGTTCAGCAATCAGGACTGACAGCTGCCAATGTTTCAGCAACCATCCTTACTCTGTCTATCTCCTTGGAAATAAAATGCTCTTATGTGATTGCTCTTATGTGTGTCGGTGGTTGCTGCCAAATATCTGTTCACACCAAATTTCTCCTTTAAGATTGATGCAAACTTTGACACTGTATGCCCCATACCATGACCAGCATAAACAGCTTCTCCTTCTGGGCAGTCATAATCGCTCCGACATTTTCCATCATGAATCTTTGAGCTCTAGAAGGAAAACAAAAGCATACAGCATTGAATGGAAGCATCCAAGCCTAGACAAGGTCTTTACCTGTTTACCTAGTAACACATAATGGTTAAATTAGAGACGCACATATAGACATGTATGAAACTATGTTAATTAAATATGTCGCAGACAGAGATATTAGAGAATGTACTGTAAAAAGTATAATATGCATCGCAGTCTCTTTGAATACACTGTTCACTTACCTCTGCACAATGGCCTAGTGTCTGATTTGGTGCTTCTATGAAACTGGTTGTGATGAAAATGCTGGTGTCTCCCTGCAAAATCCTAAAGATGTCAATGCACTGTTTAATATCATCAATATCTAATTATAAATGTTAATGCAATGATTACATATGGACAACCATATGTATTCTAGTAATTTAACAGTTTATTGTAAAGTATTATACTGTATTATACTGTATGTTTCACTAGAACAAGTTATCTTCATAGACTTACATGCTGTGGGATAACATAGTCCTCTGGTCCCCACGGGCTGAGTCCTGTGTCGCTGGAATTGGTTAATGCAACTCCCTTCACTTTGGTGACTACAGAACTCTGTATGGACTCCTCAGTTGACTGATAACCCTTCTTCATCACAAACACCCATCTATGGGGAAGAAAAAAATGGACAATTGTACAAAAGGCCTAGAACAATATAGTTTACTTCATATCATCAGCAGGGTCCCTCTCAAGATCAGTCAGTTGGAAGAAGCTCCAAATGTGAGAAGGGAGAAAATCCCCAATCATGCATGTGAATTGTATCCATATCCATATCTATTGGCACAATGTGACTTACCCAATTAAGTATCCAATGATAGACAGCTGAACGACCCTGTATAGCAAGCCAATACGGCTTTTTTCTGCAACAACATACTTCACAGTTTCATAATCAGGCCAAAATACAAAGTGAAGAATCTTCTTGAATACTGACATCTCTGATGGCTTGTTCCAAATCAATCACTAAAAGTCACTAAAAAATGAAAAAGTCAGATGTAAAAAAATTGCACACAATCTTTAGCTTATATTACTATGTCTATCTTCCTTGGTCCTCGGTAAAGACAACTGCACAGCAAGTAGATTTGTAGAGGCAAGGCAGTAAGTCTATGATGAAGTGTGAAAGTGAAAGTATGGGCTAATGATATGCTACAGGAAACAAAGGCAAAAATGGCCTTATGACCTCCACCCGAGGTAGAACAGATTACAATGTTTTTCATATCTTTGATTAAAGGAGAAGTTTGTTTTTTAACATGTTTAGCCCCTTTTATGGAGTGTCTAGGATGAAATAGAATCATCAACACCCAAATTTTTACAACTTCTCCTGTCTCTGATATTTGGCTCATTTAGAAAGTTGGTGAGCAGCACAAGTTTTGTTTTGAGGACATTATCGGACATGCACAAAGGAAGCCATTCTGAAGTAGCCTGACACGTCAGACTATATCATAAGAATGTATAGTCTGAAGACCACTGATAGACTGTACCTCAATGGAGGGGCGGGTGATTGCGTTGTCTTTCAAACTGCCTCTCCACGTAATAGGCTAGCGTTCCGGCCAGTGGTACCAGCTGGTATATCAAACTTTTCCCGTAGCCCGTCGGTAACACGGCAAAGACATCTTTTTCAGAACGAAAAACTTCAGTGCACTTTCTTGTTTGACTTTCAAAGAAAATGACAAGTGCAATTCGTCCAAAACTAAAGCCAAAGACGATTCTGCTCTGGTTTGAGCAGGGCTGTCGTCATCGTACAAAGCCCGCCTTACGATTTCCTGTACACATACCGCGCTGTGATTGGTTATCCGCCGCCAGAGGAAGAATACAACGGGTTTCTATCAGTGGCCTCTAGATGTATCCTCCGTGCAAATTCAAATTTGCTACCGCTAGGGGTACGTCTAGAGTTCTAGGCTAATTCTGAAGCAGAAAAGGGGGGATTCTAAATGAGCCAAATATCAGAGACAGGAGCAATCATCAAAATTTTGGTGTTGATGATTCTATTTCATCCCAGACACTCCAGAAAAGGGGCTAAACATGTTAAAAACCAAACTTCCCCTTTAAATATATATAGCCTATTATGTTTTTTAGATCCTCCTCACCAAAACCAGAAATTGTGAAAATTCCAGATTCTATACTTGGGGCATTTCTACTTTATTAACGAGGCCGGGTTCCCTGATTATAGCGCTCATTCTCAGCGCACTAAGAACACTTGAAAGAAAT
>JAODXP020009522.1:0-14313 GCA_027497455.2 Sardinella longiceps | reverse complement strand
GTCCTATACGAGGTCAACATGCCATGCATTTTCAATGAGAGCCCGCTAATTGCACGTGGACATCCGCGCAGGAAAATAGACTCGATTTCTATTTAGAAGGAGCATTGCAGACATGTCCGGTCTGCCCGGACATGCGCCGTGCTTACACCGCGCTCCTGTGTGCAAGGCATGATCTGTTTTCATGTATTTTAACCGCTTCGGACTGATACCGGAGACGTTAAGTGGACGTCTCGTGCTTGCGGTGTGAAAGCACCGTCACCATGCGGCACTGCTGGAGCACAATCAACGGTACTATGAGGAGGTGATGGCGTACCGGAGGGAGAAACTGGCTCTGCTGTCTCGGGGCAGCCGAGCCTGTCCAAACCCAGAGGGTAGGTTTTGCATTTGCCTGGCATGTATTGGTTTATTATCTTAAAAGAGTATATAATTGATATAGCCTAATCGTGTGTTTCTTCTAGAGGTCGACCGATATATCTGTGTGGCCGATATATCGGCTGTTTTTGGACCATTTTTAAATTATATTAAAGGTTCCCTTTATTTTATTTATTTATTTATTTTTTTAGCGTAGACATATCCACGGATAGACAGTAGCCTATTCAATAAGACGCCAAAACTACAGCCTGTTTTTGGCAAATTCTAAGGTCTAGTTTAATTTAACCATAAACTGTTAATATTGGTTTTGTACATGTAACAGGCCTGCGTTGTAAATGCCTTGAATTTAAGGAGTAGCCTAGTCTAAGCGTTTTCAATTTAAGCTTGGAAACCATTTCGGAGATAACATGAACCTCGCTTCACTCTGCGCTGCACAAGCAGCCTTTTTCGATGCTCTCGCTAAATTATCTGTATAACCTGTTACATAAAATATAGGGTATGCGACGATGACTTTCCTTTCATTTAACATTATGTAGACTGTATGTTTGTAAAGTTAATTTATCGTCTGGCATTATTTCTCCCGCAAATATCTTCCACGGCATATTTTCTGCTGCCGGTAGCCTACTTTTTAATATTCTCCCATCACCGTCGATTCAGGTCTATTTTATTGTGAAAACCCGACATCAAGTTGTGGACAAATCAAACCACACGCTTCAGAAAACAGGACAATTATAGACGGTGTGTGCGTTGCTCCAAGTGGTTGTTAATTCCAACAAAAAACGACGGCAATAATATAATCAAGTCAATAATCCGTAGTGCAATAAGTATTGCCGTAGTGCAATAAGTCCAATAAGTCCGTATGCAATATGCTATACCACAGGATCTGGACAGATTTCATATAGGCCTACAGTGAATTATTTCAATGCCGTGCCAAGGGAAACTTTTTACTTTATTAACTTGCTTACTTGATTTCTTCTGCAGCAAATCAGGGATTATTTGTATGACAAGTAGGCTTGTTAAAGACGTAGTAGTTCTCGGTTTTGGAGCGCATTATGCATCAGGCTTAATTTAACGCCAAAACTTTTCCAAATAGCCTGTATTAGTAGTGGAGGAGTCCACCTGATTTTACCACTTGCTCAGTTTGTTGGTTTGAAAGTGAACGTGCGTTTTTCTTCTCCCCTTTCTCCCCATCTCTGTGTGAGACACCAGCATGCGCAAGGGCACTGGTCTTTCCCTAAGTGCCATGCAAATGAATTATGATGACCGAATTAACGCACAATTTCCACGTTTTTCATGTTTATTTAGGACTACAGTATGCAATGTAGGCTTAGTTTCAAAATGCATAGGCTAGTCTAAGAGTTAAGAAACATGAAAACTCATATGAAAAAAAATAAAAATAATAATATAGGTTACTCATTAGGAGTAGGCCTATATGTTGGCTAATTCATGAGTATTGTAATACCCCTCATTTAATCCTCTATCTCGTGATTGATCTATTTTCTAACCTTTACAGAGATTGAGCAGGCAAATCAATGTCTCAATGTCAATGTCAAAATTTTCATGGAATTTGGAAATATTATCCCTGTTTTTTTTTTTTTTTTTGGGGGGGGGGTAGGATCAGATAGGATAGTGTAGAGATGACAGGAAACAAGTGAGAGAGAGAGATGGGGTGGGATCGGGAAATGACCCCGAGTCGGAATCGAACCCGAGTCCCCAGATTGATGCCGCTCTAGCCACTGAGCCACGGCGCCCCCGGAAATATTATCCCTTTCGTAGGCTATAAATCTATCATTTAGCAGTCCAGTAAAACAGCTGAAAAAATGTACAATATCGGCCCAAAATATCGGCCATATATCGGTTATCGGCCACCCAGAGGCAATAAATATCGATATCGGTATCGGCCCCCAAAAAGCATATCGGTCGACCCCTAGTTTCTTTCAGGCCCTGAATGATGTGCCACATTCCCTCCCTTTTTTGCATCCCAAAGTCCAACCCCTCGTCCTTGCCGTGGGAGGTGGAAACAGACAATTGTCT
The DNA here is from genome assembly GCA_027497455.2 of Sardinella longiceps. Classification (NCBI taxonomy): domain Eukaryota; kingdom Metazoa; phylum Chordata; class Actinopteri; order Clupeiformes; family Clupeidae; genus Sardinella; species Sardinella longiceps. The sequence goes on along the minus strand of JAODXP020009522.1, from coordinate 11,907 downwards.
GGCTAACGGGGCTCTGGTAAAGCAATGATTTGAAGTGATGAAGGCGGCATATCATGGATGTCCATGTAATAAAATACGTATTGGAAAACATGCATTGTGTTTATTCAGAGGGCCCCCGAATTGGCATAACTGCATTGGAATTAACCATCTTAATCCTCTGTATTTTATGTGTGTGCGTAATACAGTAGGCCTACAATATGGGTTTGATGCACAGTCCACAGTCTTTGACTAATGCTTAAATAGGTTCAATTGCTTGATGGTCAGTAGACCGAAACGTTTAGGCTTTAATTGCAATTAATGTAATCTTGACTTACTAATCACCTTCAAACAGACTTCAGGGATGACAAGGTGTCTGGTCACCAATGAGAACCAGCTAATTACTTTCATCTTATAAATAGGTACTATTAGTTTGTTTGTGGTCTTTGGCGCGATGGCAGCATTGCAGCGAGTTATTGAACTCAACAGGCGCAGGAGGCGCCGAAGAAGCGAAGTCACATATGTACATGCATACATCAGGCAGACTTTCAACCCACTGGAAGTCTTGACTGATGAGGCGATTATTCGCAAGTATCGCCTCACTAGGGGTCAAATAGTGGAGCTGCTTGGTTTGGTGCACCGGCACTTGGAGAGGCCCACCAGGCTGTGCAGCTTTTGGCTACAACAAATACAACCGCGGGTGAAGCGGTTTTGCGTCATTGTCTTTCAGAAGCTTTGGTATGGGTATATCTGCGCCTACAATGGAGGTATTTGGTATCAAATTAAAGTAGACAACCAGCCGCATTGGGACCACTTGTAATGTACTTGCTTGAAAATAAGGGGGTTTCAATTTCAGTGTAAAGATCACTCGCATTTTGACAAGGGAAATATCTTTATCTGGTGTTATAAACTTGGCTTAGTTATCTGCTGGAGTTCCATCCAATAACCAAGAGCTCAAAATATAAAACTAAACAAAAAAAATCACTACACATTATGGTATAAATTGAACAGAAGAGTTGTCTATCACCCATTTGCAGAAAGTGAGCACCCCAAAGGCTTGCCTGCTTTCAGACTTCAGTGCTGAAGTCTCACACACAAGAAAGGGGAGGGGTTTGGGGTTCAGATCTTTTCCTTTGCTGTAGCAGGTAGACATGCAGAGGGTAACTAATAGCTACCATAAGTAACACAAGAGTTTTGCAAAAATAGAAACTTCCCGGCACTGAATGTGCAGGTGGTGTGCTATTACCAGGGGATCTTCACTGACATTGTGGCCAAGTGGCCGGGCAGCACACACGATTCCTTTGTATGGAATAACTCTGCCCTATGTCAAGCGGCTGAGAGGGGTGGCTACCCTTTGCGCCCCTATCTGCTGACCCCTTTTCCAGGAGCCCAACACCGCAGCCGAGGCCCGCTATAACAGGGCCCATATCACCACCCACAATATCGTAGAGAGGGCCATCGGGGTGTGGAGGCAGCGGTTTCGTTGTATTAGCAAGACGGCTGGAGGTGTCCAACTCCACCCAATTAAATGCTGCGCTGTGGTTGTGGTGACTGCCCTGCTTCATAACATGGCTGTGCGGGCCAATGTTCCGCTGCCAGAAGAAGACATGGTGTTGGAGGCAGATCTGCCCCCCCAAGATGCCAATCCTCGAGGCCTGGAAGTTAAGAACAATTTAGTGCACCACATGTTTGACCCTTAAAGCACCTGCCCATACCCCACCACCTTATTTTGTTTTGCTTATTTGTCAACTTTTATTTCTCCCTGTATTTTTATGTTAATGTTGGTTTACCTTTTTACAATTTGATGAATTCATGTGGTTTTCTGCTGTTCTGCTGTTCTAAATAGATTGCAACAGCAAGGGGGCTTACGGCTTGGCAATAAACTCAAAACTGCACACATTGAGTGGCAAAAAAAACTAAAAATGAAAGTTAACTGCTCCACAGGTCTTGAGCTCCAGTGTTGCAGATGCCCTAGGCTTCTGTGACCAAGATCTCCATTTGCCTCAGTTTAAAGGGTGTGAGGACACCATGGAATTTCTTCAAACATTACGTGCCATGTTTGATATTCTGCACAGCAGAAACCCCCTTGCCAGGAGGTTTAAAGCTCCACTCAACACCACACAACAAGGAGCGCACTGAAGCCCTTTACTTCTCTGTAAGGCTGAGGAACACCTTTTGGGCCTACGGAATGGTGCGGGGGCACTATTGTACACTGGCACAAAGAAAACCTGCATTACTGGACTCCACCACCTGCCACCTGTCAAAGTGTGCTAAATCTCTACCACAACTTGGTGCTCACGTCTAATGTGCTGTGTAAGTATATGCTCACTTACAAACTTACGGCCCGAATCACACACAAACCTGTGCGTGAGCGGCGTGCAGAAAATGGGCATTATTTTAATTAAATGTATTTAAAATACGTATTTAAATACTTTATAATTTGTATTTTGCAAGATTGGAAAAAATGAATTGTAGATTGTAATAAATATTTTCAGGTACTGTATTTTGTGTATTTCAAATACTTTACTGCAATTCCACGAAAAAGTAAACCTCACCTTAAAACTTCCAAGTCTCATCTACATGGACATACAAATTCTTTCAGAAATCTTCCAATACAAAAAAGTTTTGTCTCGATGTACAGTACATTATCAGCAAGTTTCGAAAGGATATTTATTTGTTAAAGGTCTCATCCCATCGTATTTTCATTAATTTTGTGGTGGTCTCTGATCAAAAATAATGTCCTGAGAGTTGGTTTCAACAAAAAATATGATGTGGTTGTCTTGTTTCAAGTAGGGATGCACCGATACCAGTATCGGGTATCGGGCCGATACTTCGTTAAAATACTCGTACTCGTATTCGTACATAAGCTGCCGATACCACGCACCGATACCACTCAACAATGAATAGACTGTTTTCACCGCATCAAAAATGAACACAGTCGCTGTGTGGAATTGTCCTAAACGACTTCGGCCTCTAGGGGGAGACTAACGACCTGCTGAAAATTTGGCTTCGGTGATCTGTTAGCGACTCTCTGGCTAGTAGCAAGTGAGAAACTGAAAGCATTAGACGATGGAGCACATTTTCCAGACTAATCAGCAATGTCAGCAATTTGGGAATGCTTTAAGATAAATGACGACGATAGGAGTTAGGCACATTGTAAAATCTGTACTGCTAGGGGCTGGTGATTAAATAAGGTGGCTATTATTACAATCAACAGCTTCGTTGCATATCATTGCAGGCCACTGAGATGAGATCAGTGGTTAGCCAAACATAACATTTCCTTGCGAATTAAAAACTACATCTCGACGTCTCCCAAGCACAAATGAGCCAAACCCAATCGGATCATATTAATAAACCAATTGTATATTACAAAAAAAATTCACACTGCAGTTTTCTATGTGTGCGTAAATGCTACTGTGCCGTTCTGAGCACATGCAGCTCCTAGTTACGATCAAAGCTTAGCAGGTTGCGCCATTACTCTTTCAGCCAGAGGGGTGGACTGTACCATGTTCTTACAGCAGACACTTTTACCAATTGGTAGTCTATTTTTGTTTTAACACCCACATACAATTATTTAGGCTACATTTCATAATGTTAAAAAAAAGAAAGAAAAAAAAAACTTGCTGTAAATATTTTGGGCTGCTTAATAAAATTCAATGATTTCAGCCATGATGACATGCAATCTGTTTTCCTTGACTACATTCTGTCTTTGCTTTTGTCAACTAGGCCTTCTGTATGCTCCATGCTATAATTTGATAAGTTTTTTTGTTACAGATTTTTGAGATTGTTTTCAGATTTAAACAAATTAATACATTTATAAATGTATTAAATAAATTAACTTCCACTCAATTTACAATTCTACGAGGTGCATAATATCTAGGCTACACACATTTGCACATTAGGCCCAATTTTTGCTTCACACTTTCATGGAAACCCAAGCTCAGAAATATCAGTATCGGTACTCGGTATCGGCAAGTACACATACAAAAGTATCGGTATCGTATCGGTTTTTAAAAAAGTGGTATCGGTGTATCCCTAGTTTCAAGCTATTTTAGTTAGGTGAAAACGAGGGCGGGGATAGCACGAGAGGATCCTTATGAATATTAATGATATGCAAACGTCTGAGGAGGAAGAAGAAATTGTAGAGGAACAGTCTCCCGATCGTTTATTGCTGAACGTGTCAGACTGGTAATATGCGTGAATTTTATAATATCTACATCTAATCTTATGCTTATAATCACAGGTGTTTACAGTTACCATCTCTCAAATAGCTTCATACTGCACATCAATGTAACTGTTATAAATAAACACACCTATTAGTCCATGGGCCAGACAAGATATCGGTACCACTCAAGGTGGCAAAGGTTGCTTATACTTTTTGAAAAAAGATACATGTCTGAAGTTAATATTTTTGTATGATAACCCTAATTTAGCTGCGACTCCAGAAGGGTTATCAGCTGTCAAAGTTACTCTCCCCCATTGAAAAAACACGTTTTTGACACAGGTGCATATCTGGCTATTGGCATTTGTTAAAAACATATTTAGATATTTTATCACATTATGTTTGGTATCATTTTAAAGGGGACATTCTGATCTTTCATTCAAGTCCTTTTGTGAACATTTTGGACAAGTACTGCCAGCCCTAGAGCTCTTCAAACTGTTAACCAGACACATTTTCTTGCCATTTCTGCCTAAATAATCTTCAATCTTTTCATCCTATGACATCAGGGAGCATACTAAATACAAACATAGCAATACTCACATGAGTCTAAGGCAGGGGTGTCAAACATACAGCCCGCGGGCCAGATACGGCCCGCCAGAGGTTTTAATCCGGCCCGGGCGTAGAGAGAAAAAAAATATGAGCATGTAAAAAAAAAGTCTCTAGCCCACTCCTGTGCCGAGCTATGATTTTTTAAAAGAAATAACCTAAATGCGCTATTCCGCCACTGGGGGGGCGTAAATTTGTGGCGTCAGTTTGACTGTTTTCTCAGTGATATTACGGTTGTCTTGCCCAGGGGGTCAGGATTTGGCCGGTTAGCTGTGCCAATTAGCATTGCACTTCCTCGTCGCCATTTTCCAGAAATTACATCATATCCGACTCCATTTGACATATGCTGATTGGTTAATGCTACACTTTCAGCTCATGCTAACGAGCTCCCTGTGCACATCAGGTGTGTGCCGCCCTCACCTCCATTAGTAACATGGGCCCTCATTGGCCTAATGAAATGGAGTCAGAAGTGAGCTCCATGAAACGCCATCTTGACATCTGAAAAATTTGTTCAATTTTGGATGAATTTCTCTAGCCTAGCATTCCACATTGGAATGAATGGGAGGCGGGACTTGGTATGTTTCTCCAGGTTTATTAATACCTCCATGGTCTTGCCATACCACACTGAAGTGCAGTTATTAAGCCGAGGTGCCGTACTCAAGCTTCTTCGAATTACGCGGGGAAAATGGCCAATTCATGGAGAAAAAGGGCAGGTCAGTAGGAGAATTGGAATGTCCTGAATCTGATAGGGATCTGTCGTTGACAGCATCTGAGTAGCCAAAGAGTAGCCACGCAGTTTTGCAACAATATGCGCCTTCAAGTTAAAGCAGTCACTGTAGGAGACGCAGCTCTCCAGCGGTGACACCTCTCATTTCTCACTTTTTGCAACAATGCGTGCAAGCCAACCTTATTTGGATTACCGGTAATACAAAATAAAATCACAGAGCTGCTGCAGGAGTTAAAGCGCAGGTTTGAAACCTGATATCGATGCTCTGAAGAAGGCCAAAATATGGCAAATGGTCGGAATGATATGGAGACGTGAATCTCAAGCCAGCAGTGGGGGAGTGCGGGCGCAACATAACGTGAGGCAAGCACAGAGTTTTATGCACGACTTTATCGCCAAACCCCACCCACTGCTCCGTTTGAACAAGAAGACGTGGAGTATTTTCAAATGTCATTACAGTTATTCAGTAGATGCAAGAATTGTGTTTTTGCACCATAAGTAAACGTTTACATGTTGTTTAAAAATGAAAAAATGGGCAATTAGTGTTCATAACATTCTATTTGTACAAAGGCCTAGTGATCCAAATACAATTCAGAACATTAAAAATAATATACTACTACTACTACTAATAATAATAATAATAATAACAATAAACAATAAATTAAGTGGTACTGAATTCATTGTGTAGGCCTAAACAAGTCTTTGCATCATGTATTAAGCTACGACTATAACTCCCCAACATTTAATATCCTTCAATTCTGGAGTAAGCCTAAATTAAGATTTAGGATTAGGATATTTTGCGATGATTTTACTAGTCCGGCCCAAATGAGATCACATTTGGTTGTATGTGGCCCCTGAACCAAAATGAGTTTGACACCCCTGGTTTAAGGATTCAGAAAATGTATAATATACCCATAGTATTCCATTCTGAGGGAGTGATTTTCAGCCTATAAGGAATGGCGTTTTTTGAGGAAACTAGTTTTTGAGGTTAAGAAAATAACAGTAAAACAATACTGAGTTAAGGTTTTGAACTTTCAGTGACATTGAAGATGAACACAAAGACATACTGTAGGCAGATATTTTTCCGGAGTCCAAGACGTCCGCCACATATATCTGCTTTCCTACAGACTTCGCTCTTCGGAATGAGTTCTGAAACGAATTAGAAGGATCCCCACCGCTTCTGGGTCGAGTGGAGGAAACGGGAACAGCCGGTGCTGGTGCCGTAGTCGACGGTCCTGCCGAGACTTCCTTAGAGGTGCCAGAAACGGCAAAGGAGCCCCTGTCCCTCATGATACTGGTGTCAAAAATCCCACTTGTATCCGGAAAAAATGTCTCTCTTGTGATGTCGTCTTCTAGATACATAGAGGTCGGCTCGATCTATAGGAAACATATCACGAAGGATTAATTTTCTTACTAGCTGATGGGAGATGGCTAACTGTCGTTAGCTAGCTATGATAACTTGCCTGAGCTAGTAGCCTATCTTCGTTCACGAAAATACAAGTTAAGGAATCACAGCCATATTAAGTTACATTCTCACCCACAGAATTGTTCTCACCTTGAAAATAGCCACCAGTCTATCACGCACCGCCATTATTAGTCTCTTAGCGCCATGGTGAACACTAAACTGAACTTGGTAGCTATCCATCTTGACTGCTGTGGCTAAGAGAACGGTAATGAGCTGTGCTCCCCTTATATGAGTCAAACCCCCCCCACCCCACGCACTTGTGGTTCATCCCAACTAAAATCGTAAAAAAAATACAAAGAATACATCAGTGAATTTTACTTATTGTTTCAATTGATATTTTGTTTTTTTATTCATCGTGTTTGATCACTGACTGAATAAAAAAATAACACAAATTATCTATTTACGGACTAATTTCAAAATTGAACCCAATTTTCATCTTCTTCATGTGAATTCTAAAAATGCATCAAAGCACTGCAAAGCATTACAAACAATATGAGCCTCTGGCGTTGCAACCTGGATTACGCTACGTACAGACTATAATCACTTCCTGTTAGCGTTAACGGACGCATACTGTGAGCCAACTACGAGTTGGAAAATTAAAACTGATAGCCAATCAAACCCAAGTGGAGAGACGGACTGAATCCATGGAGGTATTAATAAGTCCCCCAGGATTTCGCGGGCCTTTTTTGTGATTGTTGCGGTCAAAAATGCTTGATTTCGCGGCAGGTTTTCTGAAAAGTTGCGGCAGAAGTTGCGCAGATTTTAGGCATTTTATTGCGAGAAAATTGCGGGGGCCAGGAAAAGTTGCGGAAAGTTGTGATTTTTTTTTTTTTTTTTTTTAAGCAGCACTATTTTAATGTGTTTGATGATGGTAGGTGGTTATCTATGCAGTGAACAATGCCATATTGCAACTATAGGTTTTCTTTTATCTTGAGGTTGTTTACCATCTAGAACTGCAGAATGCACATCATGGATGGCTGATGGCAATTATGGTTTTAGTTATCAACCCTTCATATGACTACATTCCATCCAAGTTCATCTGTAAACCAGGAACAAGAATATTATATTTAAAATACATCTTACATAATGCAAAGTGCTGCTTTAAAGCAAAGAAGGAGGAGTGGTTGTTGCATGTTATCATCTTCTGCTTCATCATATTCATCACCATATAGCCTTAATCATATTGGGCTTGATTGATTGCACTGAGTAGACTGTATTTAAGCATTAGTAAAACTGTGGTATACCTAATGTGAAGCCATTGTCAGGGAGCTAGCAGTCTTTATTGAGAAGCTACAAATGAAGTAGTTCCACAGCAAGCCATGAACTGTACTGTTTGTTATACAATAAATAACTTTTGTGTGGCAATTACTTGGCTGGAAGAAAAAATCTGCTTAATTTTAATGCAAAATATAAAAGCCATCTAATAAGCTTTGTACTTCATACAAGCCAAAACAAGATTTGATATCTTAAAACATGGAAAAGATGCAGGCTAGTTTCCTTACACAAACTGAAAAATGTGATTGTTCTGAATTCTGATAAACCTAAAAGAATGGGAACCAACTTAATGCATTTAGTGTCCTATGACAAGGGGGCTCGGTCAATTTTGTCGATTCTTCGTGGAGATAGTTCTAGTATAGCATACATTAGCAATAACTTGCAACTCCGCTTGAATTCGTCATTTATCTAAGTGGGATAACTTGTGTTTTGGAATCCACACGCGCGCACACATGGAGGGAGAGGGAGAGAGACGCGCGCAACGGAAGAGGGCTCATTCAGTCCAATGCATAATATAAGGTAACACTTCCCTCATAACATAACGTAACGTGAATGGCAATAGCCTAAATGATGATTAGCAGCTGTTTTGCACAGTAATATTTGCACCGCAAAACAAAGAGCAGGAAAAGCTCCCGTTGATATTTCACTCGCGAGTGATATTTCGAGAAACCTTCCAGGAAGTTGCGGGAAAGGTGCGGTGATTCCTCAAAATTGCATGGCCGCGATGAAGTGGCGGGGATTGGTTGAAGTTGCATTGAAGTTGCAAATCGCAACATCGCGAAATCCTGGAGGGTCTGATTAATATACCTGGAGAAACATACTAAGTCCCGCCTCCCATTCATTCCAATGTGGAATGCTAGGCTAGTGAATTCATCCAAAATTGAACAAAATTTTCAGTTGTCAAGATGGAAGTGAGCTCCATGAAACGCCGAGGCCAATGAGGGCCCATGTTACTAATGGAGATGAGCTACAGATGGCAAGTCTGAGCACGCCCACAAATGTTTGTGCACAGGGAGCTTGTTCACATGAGCTGAAAGTGTAGCATTAACCAATCAGCATATGTCAAATGGAGTCAGATATGATGTAATTTCTGGAAAATGGCGACGAGGAAGTGCAATGCTAATTGGCAAAGCTAACCGGCCAAATCCTGACCCCCCTGACTGAATCAGTCCATCCTGCCACACTAGCGTACTGCTGTCAACCAGTACAACATTGCAGTACCACACCTATCTTCTCTGCAGATGGTTAAGCAGCCAGGGCAAACAGCTGGTGCCTGGTTTTGGTGGTTTTATTTCAAGCACAGGGAAAGTGCCTCCTTGGAAATCTATAATTGACTTTACATCCCCATCAAACAGCCCATTACAGACAATGCAATTGAGCTAATCAAGAGGTTAGAGGCAGCAACAGAGGAGGTTGGACAACCATACACTATCAACACATTTGACCTGGGAGTGGTCATGAAGGGCTATCCGATAGTATGGAAGTACGAGGAGGAATTCAGTAAGCATTTGATCCTTGTTGGTAAGTTCCATACGACCATGAATTACAAAGGCAGGCTCACTGGATGCAAGTGTCTTGGAGCTGGCTATGCGGAGATCCTCATAGAAGCTGGCCTCGCAACCAGTGGTTGCCTGAAAAGCATGTGGATATTAACATATTAAACAGAATACAGAAAGTTGTGGGTCCTGAGGGTAGGTTCAGCAAGCACTTCGTCAGTAAGGTATATACGTTAAATATTTCTTTAAGTATATATTAGTTGGGCTATTACATCCGTTAAATGAACCTATCGTAGGCTAAAGCATTTTGGATTTTATACAAGTTAGCTAAGTAGCTTGTTTGGCTAGGTTACATTAATTCGTAACATTATGTTGACACAACGTTGCCAGCTGAATATCACAGTGCCTAACGTCTTGGTTTCCTTTCTATACTTAAACAATAGCCTATGGACACCTACGTCATATGAGGCACTAGAACTAGGCTTGGGTTGTAAAACTTCCCCAGAAGTAGTTTCTGGGGATGGGATGCCCCTCATCTGCCCAACTTTCCACCTGACCAACAGTAAGAGAGGGGACCAGCAGTAGATTTTCTGTCCGGTAATTGTGAGAAATTATTATTTATGAAGCGAAAGGAGTTTTTCCTTGCCCCTGTTTCTCATGGATGCTTCCTGTACTGTCTGTAAAGCGCCGCGAGACAATGCACTGTATTTGAGCACTCTACAAATAAAATTGAATTTAATTAAATGAACGTTTCCTCTGCACTTCCTCTAGTTTAAAACCCGAGCCTCGTTTTCGTTCGGAATATGGCGGCCAGGTGAAAAAGGTCAATAATACTGTTTACTCTATCAAGCAATGTACAATGTAATAGATTTAAGACTCCTGACTAGCTGAAGGTGAAGCTCTATGGCGATCGAGGACTCTAACATACTCACAGAGTCAGATGTCTATGCTGAGGAAACACTCGACAGTTGCTTCAAGGAAAATAGCTGGCAAGAGGAGTATAGGCCCCTACAGATTACCAGCTTCAAACGCTTACGACAGTCGTTGGTCAATTGTTTATCAATGAAGAGGCGCCAATGCTCAGATGTTGGTGGAAGGTGGAAACACGCTCCAAGTTCAAATCTGTTGAACTTTAACTCCGCAAGGCGCTGTCCTTTCTGTATGGAGCAAATGATTTTGTAGTGTGACGCACACATGGTGGGCGGTGCCAGAAAAATAGGGAGGAGGAAAAATGCGTTTACCATACCATGTTGTTTGACCAGCACAACACTACTAAATTGACTTCAAACATTTGCATGATTGGTTAAGGGAAGCTTGTCGAAGTAACGATTTTGAACTTTATTTAGTTGCATGCTAAACCCCTGCATGCTAGCAGACTATTGCTCGGTTATGCATGCTGCATGAAGACCGTTCAAAATTCAGTGACCATACTATTATATGTAAGCTAAACATTATATTGTGTGACTTGATAGGGAGATGGCTATTTTGTGTTCAACATTTCTCCGTGTAGTACTTTCATTTCTATTACACATTCAAACAAGACTATTTTAATCTTTGCATGTGTTAAAATTAAATGCATGTTCTGATGAAATGCTCAGCAATAATATGTCATAATAATACGTCATCTAAAATCCTTACATGTAAGCCTACTTGGATAAACCACTTGTCCGTCATCCTACTTCAACCACTTAAAGTTGTCCCATATTACGCTTTTTCCAAGCTTAACTTTTTTACCTCTGATGTTCAAAACGGGTTGTGTCTCATGGGGGGTGCACCAGGTAACCACACAGCTGCAGCCAACACATTGAGTATTTCCCCTGTAGCCTATGACAGACCACCCTAATTAGTCAATTGATCATTATAGTGCATGCAAAGCAATGCACTATATTGTTATTCCATTACTTCTTATTATTATTATTTTTATTCCACACACTTTTCTGCGATTAATTCAGCTTCAACCGTTCAACATATCAACTTCATTCAAACACCGTTGCGTAGCTCTGCAATTGGTGAGTGTTGCTTCTACTTTTCAGTTTTGCAACTTTTATACTTTTTGCGTAATCGGCAATAAACAAGCGAAAAAAAGTCCCATTGAAATGAATGGTGGAACTTTCAGCATTCTATAGAACATTGTTGTCACAGGTGCTGTAGGAACGACAATGAGAGGCTCTTAACCTTAGCAATACGTAACTGAACGAAGTAC
>JAODXP020009521.1:5000-7500 GCA_027497455.2 Sardinella longiceps | reverse complement strand
TTGGGGACAAATGAACTTGTGTAGCATCTTTGTGTGTAATATTAGTACTGTGTTTCACTATGTGACGTGTGTGTGTGTGTGTGTGTGTGTGCTTTATCTGCAGTCCATAGTGAAGAACGGGAAGCAGGCGATGGTTCTGTTCTCTCTGTCTGTGGCGGGGATGAACCAGGGGCTCCTGATCCAGAACCGGCAGAACCGGGCCCAGCGCAGCGGCAGTGGTGGTGGTGAGGGATCAGGATCGGGGGCGGTGACTCCGGGGTCGACGGAGGGGGAGGGGGAGGGGGAGGGGGGAGTCGGGGGAGTCGCTCCAGGAAGGGGAGGCGGCGGAGGGGGAGGAGCAGAAATGCTGCCGCTGCTCGTTCAAGCCCATCGATGCCGACACCATCGACATCTACGCACGCGCCGTCTTCCCAGCAGCCTTCGCTGCCGTCAACCTCATCTACTGGGTGGCCTATACCATGTGAGGGGGGGGGACCTCATCTACAGGGAGTCCTATACCATGTGAGGGGGGGGGACTATACCATGTGAGGGGGGGGGAACCTCATCTACTGGGGGGACTATACCATTAACAGTGTTGGGGGTGTTGAGTTAAGAGGTGTTTGGAGTGTTGGGTTAAGGGTGTTGAGTTAAGGGTGTTGGGTTAAGAGTGTTGGGGGTGTTGGGTTAAGGGTGTTGAGTTAAGAGGTGTTTGGAGTGTTGGGTTAAGGGTGTTGGGTTAAGGGTGTTGAGTTAAGGGTGTTGGGGGTGTTGAGTTAAGAGTGTTGGGGGTGTTGTGTTAAGAGTGTTGGGGGTGTTGGGTTAAGGGTGTTGAGGGTGTTGGGTTAAGGTTGTTGGGGGTGTTGGGTTAAGAGTGTTGGGTTAAGGGTGTTGAGTTAAGGGTGTTGAGGGTGTTGGGTTAAGGTTGTTGGGGGTGTTGGGTTAAGGGTGTTGGGTTAAGGGTTTTGAGTTAAGAGTGTTGGGGGTGTTGGGTTAAGAGTGTTGGGTTAAGGGTGTTGGGGGTGTTGGGTTAAGAGTGTTGGGGGTGTTGGGTTAAGGGTTTTGAGTTAAGAGTGTTGGGGGTGTTGGGTTAAGGGTGTTGGGGGTGTTGGGTTAAGAGTGTTGGGGGTGTTGGGTTAAGGGTGTTGGGGGTGTTGGGTTAAGAGTGTTGGGGGTGTTGGGTTAAGAGTGTTGGGTTAAGGGTGTTGGGGGTGTTGGGTTAAGAGTGTTGGGGGTGTTGAGTTAAGAGTGTTGGGTTAAGAGTGTTGGGGGTGTTGGGTTAAGAGTGTTGGGGGTGTTGGGTTAAGAGTGTTGGGTTAAGGGTGTTGGGGGTGTTGGGTTAAGGGTGTTGGGGGTGTTGGGGGTGTTGGGGGTGTTGAGTTATTAATGTGTTTACTCTTATGAGTCTCATGCTCTCTCTGCTAGTATAGCATTAGATACCAGCGTCTCCAAACACAAACAAACACAAATAAACACAAACATGCATAAACTCAAAGGTGAACACACACACAAACACAAAGATAAACACACACACACACACACACACACACACACACACACACAAAGATAAACAGACACAAACACAAAGGTGAACACACACACACACACACACACACACACACACACACGTAAAGAGACACTAGAGTAGAGCTGCTGCTGCATGCTGTACCGGCCAGGAGTGGGGCTCAGACTGAGCAGTTTCTTTCCCACAATGCATTGCTAGCCCAGAACCCCCCCCCCCCCCATATATATATATATGTGTGTGTGTGTGTGTGTGTGTGTGTGTGTGTGTGTGTGTGTGTGTGTTCTTAGTCATTTAAGTTACACTGTCTGCTACCCATCCTAACATACTAAGAGCTTTGTGTGTGTGTGTGTGTGTGTGTGTGTGTGAGAGAGAGAGAGAGTGATAGAGACCCCCTACTGCTGCTGTAATCAGTGTTTGTGTGGAATGTGGAGGGGGTGTAAGGGGTGTGTTCACTGGCCTACTGTTGGCAGTCACACACACACACACACACACACATGCTCCCAGTGAACAGTACTAAATGATTGATAAGTGCTGAGCTTAATAATTTTGTCCTATTTCTCCAAATCTCCCTGTTTCTCTCTGTGTCTCAACGCTCTTTTTCTAATAAACATCCAAGCCTGTGTCAGTCTCTCTGTCTCTCAATGAGTCTCTGACTTTTTCTAATAAACATTCAAACCAAAGTCAATTTATTACTGTGCGTGTGTGTGTGCGTGTGTGTGTGTGTGTGTGTGTGTGTGTGAACCTTCAGTGTTATCCCAGGAGTGATTTCTAATCTAAGCTTGGGGCCAGAAAAGCACACAATCCAAAGACAGGTTTTGAAAAAAGGTCCCTTGCACTGAAGCCTCAGGTGTGTCACGGAACATGATGTCACAGTGTGTGTGTGTGTGTGTGTGTGTGTGGGACCTTCAGTGTTATCCCAGCAGAGAGCCCAAGAGGACGTCATAATCAGCCTATATCACTGTGTGTGTGTGTGTGAACCTTCAGTGTTATCCCAGCAGT
>JAODXP020009520.1:0-14545 GCA_027497455.2 Sardinella longiceps | reverse complement strand
AAAAGTATTGTCTCTATGTAAATATTCAACTGAGCAAGTTTTGAAAGGATATCTGTTTGTTAAATTTTTTACCCTATTCAGCTATAATGTAAGTCTATGGAGGGGCTTATAATGGGCATAAGTGGGTGATAACACACACAAAGCTGCTATATTATCAGTCATTTTTCATTGTTGTATTACTATTTCTCTCGTTACAAGTTAAAATCTAGCATTCACAATTGTTCTGTATCGTTTTGGAGGGTTTTTCCAGACGTCACGTCCATAACGTCACATCCATAACGCCATTTCTCCCAATGAAAAACAACTTTTTTACATTTACATTTGAAATTAAGTCTTTCTCTGTCTTTACTGAGGTGTTCTGTTTGGTATGAATGTAGTAATATTTACATTTCTCTAGAAATTTCACACACTTCACAGCAAAAACTACATTCTCTCAAAAGTTTGTCCGTTTTTCATCACGTCCATAACGCAAATTGAAAGGCTCATATTCTTATGATGCAAATCATGATATTATTTTTTTCTGTTTGCCTGTATTCAGCCATGGAGTTTGCAGAAGAATATGAAAAAAAAATTGTGAAATACTGCTAGGTTTGCAGAGGTTATGTGGCCTTTTTTTCATCAATAATGCACGAAAATGTCACGTCCATAACGCTGGAATTGCCCATATATTTTTTTACTTGTAATACCTGCTTGAAAAGATATAGCTTCTTATTTTCACATCGAAAGTATTAGTAGTGAAGTTATTTTGATGTACTAGCATTCAACATTTGCCAAAAAAAAAAAACAGTAAAAATGTTTTAAAATGGGTTTCAACTGAATTATTTATTCAGATACTTACACGCTCACAATACAAAACAATGTGATTTCATTGGAACTGTAATGCTACCTTAAAATCTTTACAGAAGGAAGCTTTCAAAAGTATTGTTTTTGTAAACAACAACAGAGTAAAACTGTGTTTGACACATGGAATGTAAACAAATAGTCATACATTGGTAATTCTGACTAAAATCCATGACATTGAAAGTGAAATAACTGGAACTGGAATTTTCCTGCGGATAACTCTCACAGGCATACAAAAAAACATCAATGCAACTGTAGGCCTAATCCATTATTGAAAGACATTTTGTTTCCTCCCTACAGGACACAACAGGTATTTCTCAATTCTCTTTAGCATTCCACTTCAACCCAAGTTCATGCCACTTAAAGTGTGTAAAAAAAATAAAATAAAATAAAAAAAAAAAATGCTGAAAAAAACAAAATACACGTGGTCAACAAGGCAATTACACTAAGTAAAGAGCTGTTATACCTCCTTGAAAGCTTGTTCCTATGGACTAAATTTCTACTGAATATCCATTACCCATATGTTGCTTTCTAAGATTTTGTTCAATTCACTTCTAAAATCCGGGTAGCTGTCATAAGTCACTGGTAACTCTAGGTAACAGCCACATGTGTGAGCAACTGGTCGTCTCTGAAATCCCTGAATTTTTGTAAAGCTAACAGTGATGTTCCTTCCCATAAACAAGTCTGATCCAGTACAAAATCTGAGAAAATAGGAGAGGTGCTGTGTGTCAGAATCTCTAAGGTATGAATTCACATACTTGACTATTTGCTTCTCCTGTAAATTAAGAGTTGTGGGGTAAACAATTGATTTAATGACCTTTCGTGCTGTTGGCTGAAGGCCATCATAGATTGATGCGATCCCTTTTATCTCTGATCCAAGTGGCGTGAGCACATTGCTCCACTGTTCAATGACAAATGCAGGCTCCTGTATCAGTTTTTGGTGGGCTAGCTCCCTCAAAATTTGCTGAATGTTTTTTGTGCTCGGCACCTTTCGGCATCCATGACCATCCATAATGTCCAACAACTCTTCTTGGTCAACACCTTCAAAATTAGACAAGCAAGATTCAAAAATCGCTCGCTCTGACTCCGACACATACTTCAAAAAGGTGTCCAAAAGATCACTCTCTACAACGCCTAAAACTGCCTGCTCAAGAATTACTGGTGCAATTTTTACAGGAAGGTATTTCTGTTTTTGCCAGCCAAAAGCGATTATTCTACCTACATTCTCCCATTCTTCTTTACCAAAATCATGCCGTAAATACGGGACTTTGAAACAATTCCCCACAGTGCACTGATCATAAAAATCATTCCAAAACTCAGAAAGAACATCCCTGAAAACACCTCCGTCATCCACAGCCTTTTCAAATTTTCCATCTGGAAGGATAACTTGGAAGTTAACATTCCCCTCCATAAGACTTGCATCAGAAAAAGCTTGAAGAAGTTCGTTCATAATCCGGCCACGATGAAGAACAATGATCTTAACTATTTCTGTGTTGCTGGCTTCTGCATGTGACAAGGGTAAATCAAATGACTGTTCTTGAGAGAGAGGCAGAGTATCATCAGCACTTGAGTTCTCAATACCTGAGGCACTTTGTGAGCGGACAGTTACAATGCCACTATCATCTAGATCATCTCCCTGAAGTATTGCTTCCGGCAGAAGAGGGGAAACCCTATCAATGCTCATATTTGCTGACACTGTACTGGTTCCAACATATATAAGATCTGAACTATTCCTCTCCGTAGCATCTGCTACTAAAGTGTCTGAAGGAGTGGTGTCAGGTGTGTCTTCACTACTCTCTAGATCCAAGTCACATACATTTTCTCTCTTTTTTGTTGTTGTTAAATAGAAACGCAAGACAGGCAATTTGGTATTTTCATAGACTTCCCCAACGGTAACCCTATCATCTAGTGAATGCTGCTGAAAGTCAGTTAAATCACAGTTAAAATCATCAAGCTTCCCCTCTGTATTTTTTCCACCTGGAAAAAACAACTGCACAGCTTTATCAATCAAGTCAGATTTTTTGGTTTCCTTCTGAACAGTTATTTTTCTGGTACCACCTCCTTTTTTGGTTCGTACCTGAACAAATTCCCCTTTCCTAAAATGCAACCATCCCAATTCTATTTTTCGTTCATTCTTCTGAGCATTGCTTGCCGTAGTTTGACACTGTCTCTCAGATATACGATCACCTTTCCCTGAAATCTTTGCTTTAAGTCGCTCAAAGACCTTTGACTTGTGACTTCTGGGTTCTTTTCCTTTCGTCTGCAGTATCCAAAAACAGCCAGTCGGTCACCATAGGAAGGCAGATATTCTCTTAGCTGGTCATCTGTCATAAGGTTTATGACGCTGGAATCAATCTACAATAAATATACAGGTATACATTACATTGTGAATTTTCAGATCCAATGCATTAAGTTAGAACACTGAAGAAATTGAGTAGCAGCAGATAGTATTTGCATCTACATGTGTGATTTGTCAAAACTACACATTTCTCGTTGTACAGTTACCTTCTCATCTTCTATTCTCGCTATGATTTCTTCAGGGACATGCCGTGACCTTAAGAAGTCACTCAGCTCATCCATCGGCTCCGCTCAAAACCACTCTGGGCCTATGTAGAATAGAATAACAATAAAATTAGCTAAAAGCTAAAAGAAAATTCAGGATTCACAGAATCTTTAGTGTCACCTTAACCCATTTAAGCCAAATTTTTTCCCAGTCATGAAAATATGTACATTATGTGGCATTAGTACCCCTTTGTAATGCTCGATAGTTTTTCATTTTGATGGAAAAGTATGTGAAAAAGAGTTTTTTATGGTCGGTTGCTTTCCTTGATCCCCTCTACATATTTACTTCAAAATTGGAAACATACCTCCCCCCACCCTTAACTGGGCAGACATAATATATCATAATTGTACTATTACAGTATGTCTGGGTGGGTACAATGGGGTGGTGAATGGTTGATAAGGTGTGTCTGGGGATAAAGCGTAATAAATATAAAATGGAGTGTGTCAGGTCCATTTGGCCTTAGGTGAGTCTATGGGGCTAAGGTGAGGCAGTGGTGGTGCTGTAAAGTGGGCAAATAATGGACTATTAGGACATGTTGGGCCCACTGGGGTGGGAGGTAATTTTGAATTGAGCATGTTGACCTGAGCTTGGACAAAGTCGCTGTAACATTTCTGAGTGAAATGTACATATTTTGATGATAGCACAGAGAAAAGTGTCTTCACTGGAAAATTCACCATTGAGTCAATTAGAGAAATCTGATATTGGATTACCCCACCGGTCACAATAGTGACCAACATATTATATTACCAAACCTTTCTAATGCTTTGTTTAAGAGCATTGGTGTAACAATTTGATTCTGTCTGTGACACTAAAATGAAATCAGCTCTCGTAATGTGACAAATTGGACAACACACTTGAAATTTCACTTCTTCAATCCCTTCCAAGACTTCATGCTCTAGCCTAAGTCTAATACTTTACAGTAGGCAACATTCATCAAGATGTAGCCTACTGCTAATGCCATGTCATTCAATTCAATCCGCTTATGTACATGTGTGATTTGTCAAAACTACATATTTTATATAGTACAACAATTACCTTCTCCACTTCTGTTCTCGTTACGATTTCTTCAGGGACGCGCCGTGACCTTAACAAGTCGCTCAGCTCATCCATCGGCTCCGCTCAAAACCACTCTGTGCCTATATTGAATAGAAAAACAGTATGACGTTAAAAGAAAATTTAAGATTTTCCTTCTGTCTTACTATACAAGTATCTTTAGTGTCACCTTAATGTTTAAAAGGTGAAAATAACACTTAGGTACAAGTACATTTCTAATACTTAACAGTAGGCAACATTTCGTCAAGATGTAGCCTACTGTTAATGTCATTGAATTCAACCAGAAAAAAAACGACTGATGATTGACTTAGGCTAACCATGGTCCAAAATAGCCTATGATGTTTGTACCGACGAAGTACCAAGCAATGAAGTTGACAAAATTACTAGCTCTCATTCAAGGAACTAACGTTAGCCTACAATGGTAGCGATATGTACACCGAAAGTAAACATACTTACCGAAAGTAAACATACTATCTAGCAAGCCTACTCCTTCTGCAACCAATTTAGTGTGTGCATTCCAGCATAGACAGACGGTACCCACAGTTAAATTGCCATTAATATTGTTAATATTGACGGAGACACTTAACCAACACAAGTCACCCACATATGGCTAATGGCAGAGCCATGTAGAGCTCCAGCGAATGGCTGAGTCTCTTGCGAAAAGCATGGCAAACTCTTCCTCATGCAGTAATTATGAAAATCAGTGCGTTAAAATGGTGAAATGTCACAACAGAACGTCCACGATTCTTTCCGTGGAAATCACAATACATTAACTATAACACTGTATGACCAGGCATGCCTGTTCCATCTTATCCACACTTTTCCCTGATAACAGAAAAAAAATCATCTCATGCTAAGTCCAAATTGAAGCTAACGTTAACGTTATCCTCCTTGATTAAACTACATTCATAGCTAGGTCTTATTAATCCCAGACGTGTGCCAATTTCACCTGAACTTCTGGTCTCTCATATACAATTCAGCTAGGTATTACAAGTTTACACACTTTAGTTACATTACAAATGTTTGATGTCTCCAGATTGAAATATTTGTGGTAGGCTAACGTTAACTTGGAAGCTCTTCTGCTCTACAGAGATGCCTGTAGCACCGCATTAGCATTAGCAATACCACAGATGGTTAATAGACGTTGTGAATCTGGCATAATATATCATCCTTATTTACCGCTCTAGTCCTTCTACTGCCCCGGCTTGGGTTTCAGTAATCACTAATGGGACATGTGTTGTTTCACTGTATGCACAACGATTAACGTTAGCGGCTACCAAAGTGCAAGAAGGAGAAGTCTCCGTCTTTTCCGCCTAGAACTACCGTTTGTTTGTAACGAGAGAGATCACCTGAAAGCAGCTAAAAGTAACTTCATCCTATTAATGTTCTCTGCATTACTTCATGGTCAAACGCTAAGTTGTACGACCTCTGTGAGGTATTTTGCAGGGATAACGTTAACTAACGTTAACGTAAAAAATATCAACCATTACGCAGTGTTTGTGTGTGCGTTGGCACTGTCACTTCATATCCTGATTGATATTACCCTTACTTACCTATTCGTATTACAAAGTGATATCAAACAGAACAGAATAGTATTAGAACTAGAATCTACCTTTCTGCTGGATCCCTTGTATCTTGAAATGTCGCTAACTCTCCATAGGCAGGCCAGGCAGTGTCGTTTGGCAGCTACTTCCCAGGACTTCCCTTATCAGTTGAGTTTTGTTGCCATGGCAGCAGTTAGAGCATGCGTTCTTCGTATGTCAAAATTTTGACTTTTTATCTCGAAATTTTGACTTTCCTATCTCGAAATTTTGACTTTTTATCTCAAAATTTTGACTTAGTTATCTCAAAATTTTGACTTTTTATCTCATAATTTTGACTTTCTATCTCAAAATTTTGACTTTCCTATCTCAAAATTTTGACTTTTTATCTCATAATTTTGACTTTTTATCTCAAAATTTTGACTTTCTATCTCAAAATTTTGACTTTTTATCTCAAAATTTTGACTTTTTCTGACCACTTTTTTTTTTCCACTGGCGGAAATGGGCTTCCATATATTACAGTAGTTTGCTTTACTTTTATTTTCCTTTTGATTTCTTCTCTTTATATGTGCTCATTTTAGCTCTTTATAAGGCTATCCTTTTCCTACACAATCAATCATCCCATTTAATTTGGGCAACCTCCATGATACAAAACAAATGTGAACTACTGTAGCTATTTAGTGTTTTGTCATTCTCCATCATCTTAATGATTTTGGCATAAAATCAGTCGGGTATTAGAAGAATTTACCAACTACCAACTTATAATCAATAATTTTGAAAGTCGCTTAGAGAACAGCCCATGCATTGACAGCAATGTAGCAAGCAATGTCTAAATTCCATTTGCTTTTAGGTGACTTTTAGCCTATATGTGGATTATGGTGTTATGATTATCAACACATAGCCTTTGCTTGATATAGATAATAGCCTAATAATTCGGTTGGGCTATTAAAACCGAATTTATTTTCAATAGGCTACAGGCCTACCCTATTTCATGAGTAGGCTACAAATACTTAGTTCTATCCAAAATGTTGCTTTGTAAATTAGGCTATAAAAATATAGGAAATTACTTTCCTTAGGACATGTCTTTTTTTTCCCCTCATGAAGCTGGGGCTCAATGGTTGAATCTAAGCAACTTGAGAGGACTGTGGTGACATTTTGTTTTAAAATCTAATCTTAATTAATCTTATATAGTTTAATCTATAATACCGGTATATATATATTTTTTTTTTCTGAAAGAACTCCTTTTCATTAGTCCAATTTCACACTCACTGATTTCAAACATCAGACAAAGACACGTGGAAAACTTTAAGTTATTGTAATAATTACCGGGCAATCAGTTACAAAAGCACAAGACACGGTTAGGGCTGTAGCTATCGAATATTTTTGGAATCGAGTAATCTGTTGATTATTTCCTCAATTAATCGAGTATTCGGATAAAACTTAGTTTTGTGGTTTTAAATCGCAATATTAATGGCACAATCATTACTGAAGCATAGGCCTAATCTTATTGTGAAACATGTAACATGAATGCAATTGAACTTTACAAAATAAAAAAAATCGATTTGCCCTTTGTTTGTAGGTTTTCAAGTAGTAAAGAGGATTGAAGACCTCTCCACTATGACAAATCAATGAAGAATAGCGTGAATGCATACGGTAGGCCTATGCAAAGATGGGGAGTCAGAGGCAGGGAGCGTGCATGTCTGTGTGTGCACACCATGGAGGGAGAGAGAGAACGATTTGGCGTGTTTGTTCCCCAATTCTAAACAGCCTATGCTTTATCTGAAGTTGTGTTTTTAGCGACAAATGATTGCAAATGCTGTATCTAGCGCTAATGTTTTTTTTTTTTTTTTTTCCCCCCCAAAGATGGGGAGTCAAAGGCAGGGACTGCCAGGGAGCGTGCATGTCTGTGTGCACCATGTCCATGCGCGAATGGGAGGGAGGGACAGAGAGAGCGATCCGGAGTTGTTGGCGTTTGCTCCCCAATTCTAAATATGCTTAATCATTAGTCGTGTTATAAGCAACACATTATTACAAATACCGTAGCTAGCGCTAATGTTTACAGTGGTTAACGATCGCAAATCAGCTAGTGGATTTATGCGCAACTGAAGACTACTTAGACAACTATGGTTTTCCGTGATCATTGCCGAGAAAAGGGCACTGATCATTGTCCACGTTCATAGCTTACAGGCTGTTCTCTTTACGAAACATTAAATCCGACACGATTTTAAAATCTTTGATTAATGTGTCCACCGCTGTAGGCCCAGACAGGGCGTTTACGCGCGCCAAGTTTCGTTTTCTGATATTGACAAGCAAGCATGTATCCAGTATGGCTCTGGCCAACTTGTAGCCAACTAAAAGTCTTGAATGTGCTTCAATAATAACAGTCCGTGTGAAACAACGAGACAGAAGATGTGTGGTACCCAAAACGCGAGTGACCTATAGCTTAGAGGGGTTTTTTTTTAAGATGAACTTTATTGATAGGAATTTAACGAAGCTGAGCAAGATTTCGCCTCGAGGTATTTTTGTACTCGAGTTACTGCCCTAGACACAGTGTAGCAAAAGTATACAAAATATTTCACTAAATTCATTGATAATGGCTGAGGCGTTTGCACCGAAACATATTTAAATAAGAAAACATGCATAACTGAAAAAAATCTAAATCAGACAAACAGCCTACCTGAGTCCTCGGGTGGTTCAGGCCCAGCATCAGCGTCGCTCTCCTCCTCGGGGACAACGCACTTAAGAGGGTTTCGCCAATAATTCCAGCCATTTTCTGGTCATAGGGGGTAAGGTCCGGCACCCCCTTCCCACTGCCCGTAACACGGACGCTTTGGTGGTGTGCTGCTATTCTTTCTTTGGCGTCGACTTTTATGTCGGACCATTTGTTTTTTACCTCTGCCAGCGTACGTCATTCAGAGGCAACTGCGTTGACCACATTGGCTACATGCTGCCATTCACAGTATTTTTTGGCATTTGTTATGAGTGCTTTGACTCCCAAATAATATTGAATGCCGCTGTCCAACCTGATCAATAAGAATTTCTATTTCAGTCGGTGAAATTGCGCTTCTTGCTTTTGCCACTTGCTTTCACCATGGTGTCAATAGATCTCAATATTCACTGAGGGCGTTTCTCAGAACATGTATAGGCAATTATGGGTGTGTCTTGAGGTACGCACAGGTGCCGCAAGTTTAAAGTGGATTGTGATTTATAAAGGGTAATTGGCGTAGAACGTGCGTGCGCATGGTTTCATAAATCCGGATATTTCTGTGTGCACGCACATTCTGAGTTTCGTGCGTACGCCATCTTCTGGCGCACATCCTACGCAAAGTTTTATAAATGAGGCCCCAGGTCATATGCAACTTGCAGCAAATCCATAACGCGCACTGACACGTTCTAGCAAACTATACCGTTTTTTAAAATGAGAATTAACATTAATCTCTCACTTCCGTCCATCTGCATTCCACTTGTTGATGTTTGTATCACGGGACAAATGACGCAAGTGACATGGTGAAATCTTATCAAATGTGGAAAAGCTGTTCAGATCGCAGCATATCCGATATCCGAATTGACACGACATGGGTATGTAGGGTGTAACAGATTCGGAAAAATCCGAATTCATGTGGTTTTCTGCTGTTCAGACCACCCGAAATCAATTCTAGATACAATCTGGATATGCTAAAAATTTGGGATGCCAATCTGAACGAGGCCTAAGACTCTATGAAGCGTAGACAGTGATGCATCAGTGATGCTCGGACTTACATAGGGGGTCCACCAGGCAGGGGTAGAAATGTGGGACTATAGTACCTGACTAACTCATTGACTGCCAGCCGTTTTCAGAATAGAGAGCTCCATACTGCCAGAGGTTTTGGAGAATTTTGACTGATTTTTAAAGAGCCACAGAATATTATGTGTTATGATTACATAAACAATGAATTGACTTCAGGTTGTTATGTTGCCCCCTGGGGGTTAGGCTGGGGAAGTTGTAAAGTTGGCACTTCAATAAAGCTACAATGGGACAGTGCACGTTGAATACGTCTCTCCTGAATTCTTTCTAAGGTTATATGACATAACTCTACATGGTGTCAGAAGACTTCAGCTTCTCTCTACGGATAAACATGTGATGTCGTTTACCGAGGTTGCTGGAGAGAACTCACGCATATTTTATTCAGATTTTTGTTTTTCAAGTTAGACGTTTTGGGTAGCTAGCATAGCTAACGTGACTGTGACTAGCTAACGTTCGCTGCAGTCTCACAGACAAGGACAAAATGGAACGATTCCAGATTCCACCGCCACCCAAGTTTGATTTCACAAAGCCTGAAGAATGGCCCAAGTGGATCCGACGGTTCGAAAGGTTCCGGATTGCATCTGGTCTAGAGCTACAGGCAGAGGAAAATCAGGTGAACACTTTGATCTATACTATGGGGGATGAGGCAGAAGATATAGTAACTTCACTACGGATGACAGAGGAGGAAGCAGGAGTGTATAACACCGTCAAAGAAAAGCTAGAGGGACATTTTGTGGTGAGACGAAATGTTATTTTTGAGCGATCTAAATTCAATCAGAGGCAGCAGGAGCCAGGAGAGACTGTGGACAGTTTTATCACCTCTCTCCACTGCTTGTCAGAGCACTGCGGCTATGGGCAGTTACACGAAGAAATGGTCCGGGACAGACTTGTGGTAGGCTTGCGCGATAAGAAGCTATCGGAGCAACTGCAGTTGGACCCGGAGTTGACATTGGAGCGAGCCGTGACCCGCGCACGCCAGAGTGAACGAGTTAAGAAACAGCAGGACCTTTTGAAAAGTAACTTCAAATCAGAGGCCACAGACGTTGACAGTGTCCAAACGAAACACAGATTCGACATAAGCAAAGGAAGACAACAGAAAGTGCAGGTTAAAACAAATGATAAAAACAGCTACCAGACACAGTCAGGTAACCAGACGAGATGCATGTGGTGTGGTAGAACGCCAACACACAGCAGAAGTCAGTGCCCAGCAAGGGAAGTAGCATGTAACATGTGTCAGAAAAAGGGTCACTATGCAAAAGTGTGCAGGTCAGGGGCTCTTAATGAAGTCAGCACAGCGGAGTCAGAGGAAGAAGGAATAGCTTTCCTAGGCACAGTCAGCTCAGGAGGGGAACCCTGGCTAATTAACCTTAATGTGAATGACCACACAGCTGTATTTAAGATAGATACCGGGGCTGACGTAACAGTGCTTTCTGAGGATGAATTTTTGAAAGGGCAGTTTCCAGAGCTAGAAAGAGCTATGAAAGTGCTGCAAGGGCCCGGTCAGACGCCCATTACGGTGAGAGGGAAGTTCACAGCTACCATAGGAACAGATGGTAAAAGCACCACACAGGAAGTGTATGTAGTCCCAGGCCTGAAGGTTAGCCTGCTGGGACGTCCTGCTATCCTGGCACTAGGGCTAGTAGCTAGGGTAGACACAGTAACACTAGACTCATTCAATAGAGTAAAGGAGATGTTCCCCAAACTGTTCAAAGGCCTGGGCAAAATAGAGGGAGAATACAAGATTGAACTTAAAGCTGACGCCAAGCCATTCTCCATATCAACCCCACGACGAATTCCGCTGCCTCTCATGTCCAAAGTGAAAAATGAACTGGCGCGGATGGAAGAGATGGGAGTGATTTCGAGAGTTGAACAACCAACAGACTGGTGTGCTGGAATGGTCACTGTGCCTAAGCCAGGCAAAGATGAGGTGCGTATCTGCGTGGATCTGACCAAGCTGAATATGTCGGTCAAGAGGGAGAGGCATATGCTCCCATCAGTTGAGCACACACTTGGACAGCTAGAGGGCGCCAAAGTATTTTCTAAAATTGATGCTAACTCAGGGTTTTGGCAAATTCCTCTTGCAAAGGAGTCTGCTCTCCTCACAACATTTCTCACTCCTTTTGGGAGATTTTGCTTTAACCGCCTCTGCTTTGGCATATCCTCTGCACCCGAACACTACCAGAAGAGGATGTCCCAGATACTGGAGGGCCTAGATGGCGTCCTGTGCCAAATGGACGATGTGCTAGTGTACGGTGACACACAGGCCCAGCATGACACACGACTGCTTGCGGTGCTGGGGAGACTGCAGGAGGCAGGCGTCACGCTGAGAGGTGAGAAATGTGAATTCTCTAAAAGACATGTCAAATTTCTTGGACAGATCATAGACGCAGCAGGTGTGAAAGCAGACCCTAACAAAGTGAGAGCGGTGACAGACATGGAGGAGCCTGAGGACGTGAGCGGAGTGAGACGATTCCTTGGAATGGTGAATCACCTGGGAAAGTACTTACCTCATCTAGCAGAAAAAACACAGCCACTCAGGGACCTGTTGAAGAAGCAAAATGTGTTTCAGTGGGGGCACAGTCAAGAACGAGCATTCAACAACATTAAAGAGGAGCTGAGCTCCCCACCAGGGCTGGCACTCTATAATGCAAAGGCAGAGACGGTCGTCTCAGCTGACGCGTCATCATTTGGCCTGGGTGCTGTGCTACTCCAGAGACAGGAGGAGGGCCATCTCAAGCCAGTCGCATATAGCTCCAGAGCACTCACAGACACTGAGAAAAGGTACGCCCAGATTGAGAAAGAGGCCCTGGCGATCACATGGGCATGCGAGCGTTTTTCAGATTTCCTGGTGGGCATCACCTTCCATGTGGAAACGGACCACAAGCCTCTGGTCCCGTTACTAGGCTCCAAGAGCCTGGATGAGCTCCCGCCGCGTATTCAGAGACTCAGAATGAGACTGATGGCTTTCTGCTACTCCATCTCTCATGTGGCTGGTAAAAAGTTGGCCACAGCTGATGTGTTGTCTAGGGCACCACTGAGAGACAAAGGGCAACCGGAACAGGAAGAGGAAGTTAACCTGTATGTAAACATGGTCTTGTCCACACTCCCAGCGTCAGAAAAGAGGCTCAGAGAAATAAGGGAACACCAAGAGCGTGATGAAGTGCTGAGCCAAGTGAAAAGGTACTGTAATGAAGGCTGGCCTGACAGATCCACAGTAGACAGGGCCTATTTACCATATGCACAGGTCGAGGACGAGCTCTCAGTGGAAGATGGCTTACTGCTAAAAGGCTGTAGGCTAGTTATTCCCAAGCTGCTACAGACAGACATCCTTCAGAAGCTGCACGCAGGACACCAAGGCATAGCAAAGTGTCGTGAAAGAGCAAAACAATCCGTCTGGTGGCCGGGACTGAGTACACAGCTACAGAAGCTGGTTGAGAGCTGCGA
The DNA here is from genome assembly GCA_027497455.2 of Sardinella longiceps. Lineage (NCBI taxonomy): Eukaryota > Metazoa > Chordata > Actinopteri > Clupeiformes > Clupeidae > Sardinella > Sardinella longiceps. The sequence continues at coordinate 1,320 of JAODXP020009520.1, read as the reverse complement.
CACATGCTCAAAAGAAAGAGTCAACCCCAGAGAGCCACTACTTCCTACAGAGTTCCCCGACAGACCGTGGGCAAAGGTGGGTGCTGATTTGTTTCAGTGGAACGATAACCAGTATTTATTGGTGGTAGATTACTTTTCTCGCTTCATTGAGGTAGCTAAACTCACATCAACAACCTCATTAGCAGTAGTGGAACATTGCAAATCTATCTTCGCCAGACATGGCATACCGTCTGAGGTTATGACGGACAATGGACCCCAGTTCGCTTCTGAATGCTTCACTAACTTTGCGGCACAGTGGGGGTTCCAACACACAACGTCCAGCCCCAGATACGCTCAGAGCAATGGGGAGGCAGAGCGTGCCGTACGCACAGTTAAAGGCCTCCTCCAGAAGGAAAAAGACCCTTATCTAGCCCTCATGGCTTACAGAGCCACCCCACTTGCTAATGGATTCAGTCCAGCACAGCTGTTAATGGGCCGCCAGCTCAGGACAACAGTCCCAGTCACCCTGTCATCTCTGAACCCAAGCTGGACTGACCTAACCAAACTCAAAGAGGTGGAGCAGAGGAAGAGACAGAGATTGAGTTGGAACTTCAACAAAAGACACAGAGCTCAACATCTCTCAAACCTGACACCAGGCGACCACGTCTGGGTAAAGGACACCAAAGAGAAGGGGACGGTCATAAGACAGGCAGAAACACCAAGGTCATATGTCATAGACACTCCCAGAGGCACTCTGCGCCGCAACCGAAACCACCTTGTCACTTCGCCTGTGGCACCAGCAGCGCAGACTATCTTACCAGAACCGGAGCAACTTACCTGTCAGCCAGTAAGTCCAGTCCAGGCAGAGCAGGACCAGGTTCAGCCAGGTGGTCCTGAGGCTCTGTCACGCTATCCCACACGAGAGAGACATCCTCCAGGGTACCTAAGGGACTTTGTGATTAAATAGCAGGTACCCCTGGTTAAGACTGAGTGATCTCTACGGGGCAGAATAAACCCCCACACTCAGTAGGAGGGTTGGGCAGTCCACCCCACCTCCTTAGTTTAGTTTGGCGGGTTTCTGTTCACAGCCAAGTGTGAAATGAGATGTTTTGCTATGTTGTTTTGTTTTATTATTAATTCAACAAGAATATTTCAGACTTAGTCATACACCAGTACAACTGGTCTTAGAAAGGGGGATGTTGTGTTAATGAATTGACTTCAGGTTGTTATGTTGCCCCCTGGGGGTTAGGCTGGGGAAGTTGTAAAGTTGGCACTTCAATAAAGCTACAATGGGACAGTGCACGTTGAATACGTCTCTCCTGAATTCTTTCTAAGGTTATA
>JAODXP020009519.1:0-145588 GCA_027497455.2 Sardinella longiceps | reverse complement strand
GATCTCTTATGCAGGATCTTGATCTAACATGCAGGAACTGCTGCACAAATACAGTGCCTGGCGAATGAATGCAGTGCAACTCTGTGCACTTTGAAGTGATGCTGTTCAGAGCGTGTTGCTAAAGGTGCAAAGTAAAGTTGCTTATTGTGTGAGTAGCATACTAACGAGCGTTCATGAAGACAGAGCAGTGAAAGCAGAAGTGGTAAAAGAGTGCAAGAGTGCACTTGAGGCTGCTTTCTTCCAGAGTGAAACATACAGATGGGGAAATAATTCCTTATATGTCCTGTAGTTGCTTTCTTTTAATTCACAAACCTAATTCAGAAACCATCTTCCTACAGGGTCACTTTAGCATGTAGCCTAAACACTGATCTCTAACTGTTACTCTAGCTGCAGGAAGACCATGGACACCATTGGCACTCTGTCAACTTCTTCAATATTTTTAAATTCCACCCATGCACCATTACACAAATTCTTGCACCATTGTTTTCACATTTTGCAATGTTAAGATGATTGTCTGTAGTACTTCTAGCCTGGCAACAAAACCAAACCCTCGTTCTACACTTCACTTCATACATACACGGACATTCAGTTAGAGATTCGATTGCTTGTTGGAGGTGTTTTTAAAAGGATCAGTCTTGACTGCCTCTGCTATACTCCTCCCTCTATTTGCTGATTGGTCGGTTTAAAATGCCTCCTGAGACAACAAGGTCATATATGAGCATGTATGAACTAATTCATTCAGATGTAAATAACTCAATTTCTGCACCTGCATTAAAAGATCAGATAAGACGGCCAAAAAAGCAGTTTGTGGATAGCAGTAGTTGCATGGGTGTGGGTTTCTCCTAGACACCACATGGGAAGCATCATCGCTGCATCCAAAAGGGAGGATCTTGTCTCTTGAGTGTTAAGACAATATGACTCAGCTGTCGGATGGAGTGATTCACAGCCATGCACCACATGTGAAATGAGTAGGGTTGTGATGTCCCAGACACTTGTGTTGAATGCTAATTGCTCCCAGTGAGCAGGTTGGCACTTTGCATGATAGCCTCTGCCGCTGGTGTGTGAATGGGTGAATGTGTGGCATACCATGCAAAGCGCTTTGAGTGCTCGTAGGAGCTGAAAAGCGCTATATATGAATGCAGTTCATTTACCATATATTTAATAAAAGGAGTTTAACAAAGCATGGAACATTATTGTGTATGAAAGTACTTGTGGGGGTGGTTTCTGTACTGTCTTGGTTCCGCTGACAGGCTTGGTTACAGTGTGAGGGTTGAGAAATTAGTGGGTGAGTGACACAGTTTTTCCTTGTTTGTAGCTTATTTTGCATTTAGCAAAGCATAACACACACACACACACACACACACACAGAGGGCCGGTTCTAGCCTTTGCGCTGCCTAGGCCAAATCACTCATCACTATAACTGTCATTGTAGCTGTTAGATGATCTTGCTCACCATTGGCCTTCTACAAAGCCCCGAATTTTCCCCTTGCAATACCTTTTGTGTCGAAGCAGCCATTCTTACTAGGCTTATGTATAGGATAAACTATATGTAGGGATAAACTATATCAATGCATGGAGGAAATCACACTGCTCACATCAGTTTCTCCTGGACCAGAAAAATAATTTTTTGCTTTTTGTGGTACATTTTTATGAACAGGTATGTACACATAATGCACACATTAACATTTTACATTCCCTCCCAATAGTTTTGCGTTCTCTTGTTCCTGTGCGTCCCATGCTTGATTCTGACACAATATTTGCTTCTTTCCTTTCCCAACATTTCACCAAGCTATTGTAATAACACCTGAAGTCTGGCAAATACTCCGGACAGGCAAGTCGGCCTACAAAGAAACATTTTTAAGATTGTTTGTGGTCACATGGGAGGAAATCAGGCCAAGAGTAAAGAGAGTCTTTGTGTGTGTAATTCTAACCAAAAAAAGGAAAAAAACAGCACACAATCACCTCATTGTCAGAGCTAATGCGTTCAAATATTAATAACTCATGTCTGATTTCACTCTCCACAACTCCTGTATCTCAATTTGGTTACAGAGAATAGTGTGATCTACACTCATACAGTAGTATAGTGTAGTGTCAAGTCAAATCTGTGTTTAAATTATCTATAATAGGTGTTTCCCCTGCTACGAGATGCTTATGAGATACGTGCCCAATGAACCACATTGATAAAGATAGGCCGAGTCTGTGATGCTTCCACACACACATTGATCTTGTAAGGGCCAGACTCAGTGGGCACCTGGAGGAAAACAAGACAACAATTGGTGGGTTTCCATTCAACTTGTTTGCATTTGATTTTCACATCAACAGAAAATTCGGCTTAAGAATACTATATTCACATCAGCATGCATTTCCGTCAACTGTGTGTAATGTGAATAACAAGCGAAATTTTGTGCTAATGAAATGGATAATATTCATTGTCGATGAGAGCAAGCGACCAGCGACAAGTCGGCCAGTGGATGGGCCCAGAATAGACTTCTGGAATAGACTTTTGGAAATCGAGGTATCAGTGTTACTAACGACATCAGAAAATATTGGTTTTATACACAAAAAATACCTGTGTGTTGATTTTCGACCAAGTACCTAAGTTAGCAACATGCTGTGTGTCATTTTGTGGGAACGGTGTAACTGATTGAATTAGCAAGCTAACTGGCTATCGAGGTACTTAACTTAATATTACTGATTTCACGAAATGAAGCTTGCGATTAAATGTTTACCATTCCAGCAACAACAATAACATCTTACGAAGCCCTTACAGTTAATCTGTTTTTAAAAAAGTTACGATCAAACAGCTCCACGGTCATAGAATTTTCTAACTGTGAGAAGTTAAAACAATCTGATTGGCTGTCGCCTGGGAAAACATTCCAAAATTTGCATAAAGTTCAGCACTGCTCCACTTTTGCCGTTGGCTCCGCTCAACTCGCTGTTTTACTTTGTACATCACATCTGACGGTTACTAACTGGAATGCATTGAACACAGAGCACCGCTCTGCTCTGCTTGCATGTAAAAGCCCCTTTGGTTGAATTGTGTGAATTTGCAGGTGTTTCCATCCAAAGATTTGTTATTCGCTTAACTTACGTAAATGCACATAACAACTTGGATGGAAACCCGCCTACAGTCATTCCTAAGTGTCCTTTTCTGTGGCCTCCGCAGATCTTTTTATTTGTCATTGTGAGTGACTAATGGGAGTGTGATGGCTGAAAACAAACATGTGGCCTCTTTGTGGATAGAGGAGGAGTGTGCATTTCCCCAGCATCTCATGGGAAGCATGACCGCTGCTTTACTGTAAAAGGGGATGTTTTTCTTCTTCTTTACAAAGAAACATTTGCTCTATACTGTACATCAATTTTTAATCTTTACAAAGCAACATTTACTCTATACTGTATATCAATTTTTAATCTATTTTGGGTGTGCTAAAAAGTGAAAGTAAGAATGTTTTTTTGCTGTCTTGACGCTGTTCTGTCTTCCACAGCTTGTAATACAATCACTAATGGAAATATGACTTTTATTTCACCGCTGTGGCCCACAAAGCCCTGCTTGCTCCATCCAACTTCATACAAGGCCAAGCTGGCTTGTCAGCCAGAGCGTCTGTGTCCCCAAGAGCATCGCTTTACAAGACACACCATTCAAGTTATTCTTTTTAGCCAGCTGTCGAGAAAACATACACAAAATGATCAGAGCTGATAAATAGTGAAAATCCGGGGCGCCGTGGCTCAGTGGGCTAGAGCGTCTTACCATTACTCTGGGGACCTCGAGTTTGACCTGAGGCCATTTCCCGATCCCACCCCATCTCTCTCTCCCTCTTGTTTCCTGTTCATCTCACTGTCCTATTCGATTTAAGGCAAGAAGTCCAAAGAATATCTAAAGAAAAAAAAATACTGTGAGAAAAGTATAGTGAAAATCAACCAGAATCTACTGATCACTGGACATTATATAGATATAACTAACCTCCGGACATTGGTCAGGCTCTGGAGACCTTTATACATCTACACAGTGTGCAAAATACAGAGGGGGTTTGGATACGTCCGACTCCCTGATTAACCCTGACTCTTTTCATAATACATACGTGTTTTACAAGCATGGGAGTCGAACACTCTAACCACTGAGCCAGGCTTCCAACTACAAAAAGTTCTTGAATCGTTGAGTTGTGAGGATTTACACGTACTGCCAACAGCTAGCCGAGTTAGCTGGCATTCGTTACACACACACTACAGGACCATGAAGGCACGCACTACCATACTGACTTCTTTTTCCCCTGGGTCATGCTATCACCAAGAGCAATCAGTAGCCTGTGCAACACTGCCCATATCCTGCACCCCCTGTCCTCCCGTTATGAACAATTACACTACTTCAAGACACTTCTTTCCTACCATGATGATATCCTGTGGCTATTTCACATGTTGTGTGTGGGAGAGGTGTGTGACTGAGTCAGAAGAGTGGCAGAGTGAGAATTAACTCTGTTAGTCTACAAGTAACCCCCCCAGCACACGACCTTTAATAGACGTTAATATTTGGGCTAAATCCCGTTGGCCAGTCGTGGCCATCATTTGAACCAAAAACAGACGTCTATTTCAGACCACATTTCAACCAACCACATAAAAATGTCTACTGGACATCCATTTCAGACCACATTTCAACCAACCCAATAAAGAGGTGTACTATATGTGAAATTCAGACCACATTTCAACCAACCAAATAAAGACGTCTACTAGATGTCCATTTTAGACAACCTATCAACCAACCAAATAAAAGTGTCTACTGGAGGTCAATTTCAGACCACCTTTCAACCAAACACATAAAGATATCTACTGGACATCCCTATCAGACCACATTTCAACCAACCACATAAAGATGTCTACTGGATGTCCATTACAGACCACCTATCAACCAACCAAATAAAGACGTTTGCTGGACATCCATTTCCGACCACATTTCAACCAACCAAATAAAGACGTCTACTACACGTCCATTTCAGACCACCTATCAACCAACCAAATAAAGATGTCTTCTGGAGGTCAATTTTAGACCACATTTCAACCAACCAAATAAAGATGTCTACTGGATGTCAATTTCAGACTTCATTTCAACCAACCAAATAAAAATGTCTACTGGACATCCATTTCAGACCACTTATTATGTAGCCAATTGTTTCAGGATCCTTTTACCCCCATTCATAGTCTAAGTCCTTGTACTCCTGCAGAGTAGGTGGCGGTATATGCACCAAAGAGATGTGATCTGCCAATAAATCAGAGAAGAAGAATTGGCTTTAAAAGGCACAATTCCAGTTTTGGCTTGTTTGGTTGACGGACTGCAACATTCTCACTCACTTGACTGACAAACACGAACATGGCCAAAAATGACAAAGGTTAGATTGAAATGCTACATTAGGCTAAATTGAAATGCTACATTGTATTAATAGTTACTTAGCATTAACTTGACTTAGCAATGAACAATGAGGTGGCTAACATTATTGTTTGTATTGTTTGATCAACTATGATTTACTAGTCCAGATGATACAGATGTACTGTATGTGACAAAATATAGGTGAAATGTCCACTTTTTCATAAAAGTGTGAAATTTGGTACACTTGTACAGTTTGGTGCCCTGAACAATTTCAGAAATGGAGCCATTGCAAAAATGGCTTGTGGCGGCCATTTTTATTACCGCCATTACGGAAAACAGTATTTTTAAGCATATCTCTTGAACGGAACAAGGAAATGCAGAAAAGGTGATGGCTATACCTATCCAGCATGATAACTTGACCATTTTAGTTTTGAAAAGAACCTGTGTGTTTTTTGGGCAACATTGCCACTGCAGTGTTATAAATGGCACCCCTAATCAAATGAAAATGGTTTCCTTGTCATTCCAGATGCTGTGAAGGAGTGGAGCGACACAACCATGGACCAAACTTGGCAGACCATTTGAAACATGCCCCAGACCGGTGGTGGAGACTACAACAAGCAATAAAATAAATGAATAAAAACATATGGATGTATTCACTTACAAAAATGTGTTCATGATGAAAAATAAAATAATTTATGTAATTTTTCGTTTGAATTATTCACTTATAAGAGCCTTTCTATTTTTGTCTAATAGAGTTTGTAAAATAAAAATTGAAAATACACAATGCACATTTTTTAAAGCCTACAAAATGATAATATAGGCTTATAAACTAATAAAAAAATAGCAACATGACAGTGTAAAATAAGTTAAGACGTTTTTTCAACAACCAGAGAAAGACGCTTAACAGATGTGGTTTCAACCAAATATAGATGCTGAAAGGACTGCTTTTAAAGCACGTCTTTTCAACGACCAGAAAAAGACGTTGTATAAACGTGACTTCAACCGAATATAGACGCTGAAAAGACCTCTTTTAAATCACGTCTTTTCAAAGACCAGAAAAAGGCGTTGAACAGGCATCTCAACCAAATATAGATGTTGAGAAGACGGCTTTTATAGAACGTCTTTTCAATGACCAGAAAATGACGTTGGACAGACGTGATTTCAACAAAACATAGATTCTGAAAAGACCACTTTAATAAGATGTCTTTTCAACGACCTGCAAAGGCTGTCTTTTCAACGACCAGCAAATGACGTTGGACAAGCGTAGCTTAAACCAAATGTAGACACTGAAAAGACAGCTTTCAAAGGACATCTTTTCAACGACCAGCAAATGACGTTGGACAAACGTGGCTTCAACCAAATGTAGACGCTGAAAAGACGGCTTTCAAAGGGACATCTTTTCAATGACCAGCAAAAGACGTTGGACAAACGTGGCTTCAACCAAATGTAGATGCTGAAAAGACGTAGCCTGACATAGCCCGACCATAATACTGCTGTTCATCCGTATTCATGGTCTGGGAACGGTCCTCTTGGGCGTGTTTATATCGGTAGAGAGTCTACCGGCCAATAAGCGACGCTGATAAGACGAGCTGTCCAATTGTTTCAAACCAAAAGTGAATACCCTCCCCCCGCAGTATAATCGCGTAAGGTTAAAGAACCTCCAGACCATGAATACGGATGAACAGCAGTATTATGGTCGGGCTATGTCAGGCTAGAAAAGACGGCTTTCAAGGGACGTCTTTTCAACTAACCGAAAAAGCCACTGGACAGACGTGGCTTCAACCAAATGTAGATGCTGAAAAGTCGGCTTTTGAGGGACATATTTTAAACAAGCAGAAAAAGTTGTATAACCTTTCACTTTTCAACCAAAATCGAATGTTGTATAGATGACATGAGAAGACGTCTTTTCAACGACCAGAAAAAGATGTCATATAAACTTTCACTTTTCAACCAAAATGGAACATTGATTAGAAGACAAGAAAATGCGTCTTTTCAACTACCAGAAAAGCCGGTCAAAAGTCTTTCACTTTTCAATCAAAATGGAATGTTATTTAGATGTAATGAAAAGACGCCTTTTCAATGTCTTTTCAACCACATTTTGCTGGGGGGGGAGTGTCTGACCACACTGTCTGTACTCTATCTGACTGGGTGATGAGCCAAACGTATGTAACTCCTTACAGTAAGAGGAAAGAACTGCAATAAAGCAGAAGTAGCAGTGACAGCAGGTGCCAAAGTGATGAGTGCACTGATAGCAGTGTCTGTTTCCTCAGACTGATCTTGGTTTCCTTGCAGCGTGAACTTTAATCACAGATGGGGGAAGGAATCCTTATATGTCCTGTTATGGCTTTCTTTTCAATCAACAACCCTGCATTGTCCATGTGTTTCACATTTTGCAAGTGCAAGCAGCGACTTCAGTTTTGCTATTCAGTCAACAAATTTTATTTAGCTTCCTAACGACTGTAGGCGAGTGTGTACAACAGGGCTATGATTGGAAGTACTCTATGCTGACTAGGGCTTGTGTGATGTGATGTGTGATTGTTTTTGTGGGTGCATGTGTGTGTACATGTACAGTACATGTAGACAATTCCAGTGTTTGTCTCTGTCATTGCTTTCAGCAGATTGCAATTAGGGAGGCTGCCCAGGCAAGTACAGACAAGCTTTTGTGGTCATGGGAGAAAAAGTGTCTAATAGGCTACTCTGAAGAGTCTCTCTGTGTGTGTGTGTGTGTGTGTATGCATGTATGTGTGCGTGCATACTGCGTGCGTTTGTGTGTGTGTGTGTGTGTTACTTCTAGACACTACGAGTTCTGTATACTTGAGGAAAAGACATTCCGTGCTCAGGGTGTGGATCTGAAATCAGATTATGTCAGTTAAACAGACTCGTATGGGGGAACAGATGGATCAAGGCGGGACAAATGGAGTTTTCTGACACATTTGGGATTTTTTTTTTTTTCACTTGATGCAGAACTATCTCATTCAGATTTAATGTTTATTTCATTCGATGTCTGCACGGACATTAAGAGACCTTTTCCTTTATGTATTTGTATTATGTCGTCTTTTGTATAGGCCTACAGCTGCACTGAAAAGTCACGGTCCCTAGCATTGAGGGGTTAAGGGCACTTAAACCATGGTCCACTGGTCGGGAATCGAACCTGCAACCTTTAGTTACAAGCCGTCCTTGCCCTATATAAATATAATTTTATATTTTATTTGACTGAGAAATCACAGTGAAAGTATATTGCAGCATTTTCCCCCTTTGGGCTGAGCTTGCCTCACACTGACATTGGTACTTCATTGGTTGGGTCTCTTGTGTGGTCTTTGCCAATGGCACACAAAGGGTCCTTACATCTGACCTACTGGGCACATTGGAGGCAATAAGTTAAACACTGAAGAGTTTGTCTCGTGTGTGTGTGTGTGTGTGTGTGTGTGTGTGTGTGTGTGTGTGTGTGTTTGTACGTATGCATGTCCATAGTGCTCTCTTTGTGAATGAGAAAATAGTTGAAGTCAGTCACATAGCAAAAAATTAAACCAGGAACAGCCGGATTTAGTTTGGGCAAATAAAACATTCTCTCAAATATTTAGCATTCTGTCTAAATTCTAAAGTGATGGAAGCAAATTTGTTTAGTTTGGATTGAATATTTGTGCTTGAGACTGAGACCCGCCTTTACCCATTTTCTTATGTGTTTTTTTGCTCATTACTATACAAAAAATACTTAATATAATGAATAATAACATAATTAATCACCGCTCTCTCTCTCTCTCTCTCTCATACACACACACACACACACACACACACACACACACACACACACACACACACAGCCCACTATCCCATCTCCCCTGCCACTCCCAACTCCCTCACTTGAGCCCTCACAGCTGTGAGGGAGTGCCATCACTAGGGCTGAGTATGCGCTTGTCTGGCATACCAACAAGCTGGCTCTTTGCCGTAGCACTCAAATGGCATATTTAGCACCGCAGAAACCAGTGTTCGAGACTGGGTGGGATTACTGCTCTTTTCCTTCGCTACACCCCTTAGGCTACGGATCTGTCCAAGGGTTCTTCCCCTGAGTTCAGGGAATTTTTCCTTTTCCCCTTTGCTCTTGGACGCTCTGCTTGGTGTCTCATCATGCCACCTTCTTTTTTCAGCCAAATCAGAAATCAACCAAGCACTTATTTTGAAATTTGAAGTATTTATTTCAGGACGTTGTCTAACACAGTGGCCACTCAAAGCACTTTCACTGAAAGGCATAGAAAAGACAAGGACAACAGAAACTGTTAACATGCAAGCAGTTGTGATTGGCCTGGCGTGAATGCATGAGAGATGCAGCAGTTTCATCTTGTCCTGTTTGGTATGAATGTAGTAATATTTACATTTCACAGCAAAAACTACTCTCCCATAAAAGCTTGTCCATTTTACGTCACGTCCATAACACATGTTGAAAGGCTCATATTCTTAAAACATGATACCAATTATTTGTGTTTGCCCCTATTCAGCCATGGAGTTTGAAAAAAATTGTATACTCTCACCAGCTGTCTTCAAAAAAACAAGGGAAATATTTTGTACCTAATATTTCTACCAAGCAAAAACAATATCATGTTATATGCCTACACTGCATGAGCATTCTTTACACAAATGCTTTATTAATTTCCATTTGCCCTAAGAAACTCGTTTTACTGACAAAGTGATTTGATGATGACAGAGACAAAGGCCGTCTGCTCAGGTATGTATCCTCTTAAATAATACTCGGGAACTCTATCGCCATTGCCCATTGTGCCTCTGTCTCACTACCTCTCATTCGCGCAGCCCCACTTCAAAAGAATTTTACAGTGACAGCGCAAAATGTTATTTGTCTCCACTCGCGGGAGATTTTACATCACTCGCAGATCTACGGACATACCGGGAGATGTCTGAAAACAAGATGGAGATGACGGACGTAACCACTGTTTAAATTGGCGACTCAAACAAACATCCAGATTGATGACTGTAGTTTCACAGCGTTTGAAGTACAGTATTCAAGTACAGTATTCAAGTTTGTCCAACTATTTATCTCCAGTACAGCTCAGACCACACCATTATATGCTAACGAGACAGTCTGGCACCTGGAAGTCCTCCAAGAGGAGGAGCTGCTATTAAACAGGTTTGAAGTCTGTTTGTGCCCAGAAGAACCAAGACCATAACGGCTGACTGTTGAATGCAGTGCACGTCACTGCATTTGCATTGATGCAGTTCAGTGCATGCTGGTAATGGAGCAATGGAAAGTTGTATGTTGTGTGAGCGCTCTATATTAAAGCTATCAATTTGATGCTTTGGCAGTGAAAGTAGAAACAAGACCTGTGTCACCCCTTTCTCAGCTTGAAATACAATCACAGTTTGAGGAATTATGATGATCCCTGCGTGTCCTGGCCTGCTTTCATTTTTTATATCACCGCCATGGCTCACAAAGTTTAGCATTGCATCAACATCATGCAGCAACACAGCACAGCAACAGTGTTTGGTGTAAAACGAGAAGACTAGATTCCTAAAAGAGGCACACAAAACCTTTTAAAAACTTTCTAGAGCCTTATTGGTTTCTGAAAAGTTGTTGGGTGTTAATACACTCAAGCCATGTCATGCTGTAAATATTTTCTTTTAAATGCAGTTGCAAACAAACGAACAACAAACAAACCAATAAGCGTTGGCTTTGAGGCGGGTTGAGGTGTGGCGCAACGAGAAGCGGGTCTACAGAACAGGTACGCATGTTAGTACGTTATATGCTCCGTTGGTCTGATTGGTTGATTTGGCCAACCAACATAGGTGGTGGTAGACAGATGCCTTATTCAACCAGCCCAAACTAAACTAACGAAAACGAAACTAACTAACCATCTGGCGGAGTCAGGTTAACAAACACCTCCCAACAAAACAAACTTTTTTAGAAAGCCCCAGCTATGCTGAATGTGAATGTGATAAATTAGAAGATTATGAAGTTTTACTTGAAGTTTGGCCTACATTTTTCCTCACTGTTAATAAACAAATGAACTGAAGGTTACGGCCGATTCACACACAAACCTGTGCGTGAGCGGCGCGTAAGCGGTGCGGGCGCGGTTTTGGAGCGATTTCATTTAGAATACATGTTAACAGGCTAGGTCATTCAGACTGCACGCGTGTTCTGCGCGGCTCCTGTCCGGTTTCTGAGCGGTGAACCGCGCAGCTCCCGCGCTGCTTTTTTGAAATAGAAACAAGTTCTATTTTTCCAAGCGTTTTCAGCGCGGTAAGCGGGACTTGCGCGGTGTCCATAGATTTTCAATGCAGAGCTCGGGCAGCCGCTTCGTGCAGAACACCGCAGAGACAATTTCTTGTGTGAATGCCCAAGCCCACAGGCACCGCTCACGGACCGCCCCGCTCCCGCACCGCGAACGCGCAGTTTGTGTGTGATTCGGGCCTTAGCTTTAAAGACTAACATGGCTGAGGCAGACATATACTGATATCACCAGTCTCGAGTGTAAAACAACAAAACTTTGCAATATATGGTTGCAACCTGGCTTATACGTTTTCTACGAACTGTAGCAAAATGTTTCCAAACATTGTGACTGCTGAACTTCACACGTGAGCACCAGCACATAACATTGTGATGACCAAGCAGATTGCGATTGGTTGAATAAGAAAGCAAAGCACTCTCAAGAAAGAAAATGGTGGCCAATCCAGACAATTCGCATGAAGTGAAACCATGTGAAAGGTCAAATGAAGTTACACAGAGCCTACTCTTAGTCTCGAGATAACACCTCCTTGGCTCCATCGTATAAAAGGCGGTGTGTACAGTCTGTGCGCAACTCTCTTGTGTGAAGGTCAAGTCAAATACAAAGGCTCGTTGAATGAATTCTGGGTTGGGCTGACCCATGACCCATTAGACCTACCCAAAAGAATCACCACAGAACAGTGAAATGGCTTGTATCAGAGCCATTCTATGGCTCTGGCTTGTATGTGTGAGTCACAGTAGGCATGCTATGAGCACATAAAAGCGGAGGAATTTGAATGGTTAGCCTCTCATTTTATATGATATGAATAGAGGTACTTTGTATACTGTATCATTATTGTAAAAATGTGAACATTTAACATTAACAAAAAAGTGCGAAGCAGAAAATTGCCCAAATGGAAGCAAATGAAAAGCTATGAAGCCCCTCCATTGGCCATGACAGTTATTATTTGTTGAAGATTTTCACTCAAAATGAAACCCAGGGAGCCAAATTCACTTCACCCCATCCCCATCTCTCTCCCACTCACTTCCTATCAGATAACAACTGTCCTGTCCAAATAAAGGTAAAAGCCCCAAAAACAAATCTTCAAAAGAAAACACTCATTTAAATCAGTGCAAACATCCCTTGAATGTTCCTTAATCAATTCAAGGTACCCTGCCATACAGAGTATTTAAAATTGTTCTTTGAGGTCTCCAAATTTGGTATGCGACTTCACTTGGTCTGACAACGTTCCAAGGAGACAAGATTGTTTGCAGCATGTAGTTCATAGCCTTCTAAAATTCAGGCTGTTGTTCCGGCTTCTCTTCCGCTATGATGATGACTTGTGCTCTGATTCACTGTTACCTTTATTTCATGGATATTCCTCCTTTCTACGATTAATATTTAATGGATCTAATCAAATACAGGAGAGCATTATTCTCCTCCATCAGCAAATGGCTGTAGATAAGATAGGTCAGTGCTACGTAGCATAGACTCTGGATTCAAAATGACCAAACTTCTCTGTATATTTCTTTTAATTGGCTATTGCCGATTGTGAAGACAGTGTTACATTTTCACATGCAGTGTGTAACTCAAACTCACAGAGAACTATTTTAAAAGCAACAGATAAAAAAGGCTTTGTACACCCTCTCCTCTAAAGTTTTATATATTTATTTACATATATTTTTTCAGAGCACACCTCGTACTGAGAGAGACCTCCAGGGCCTTGGTACGTGAGCGGAAAGGAAAACAGACACACATTGTATGAAGAATCAATGGGTGCCTCAGTACACAAAGGGTGAGAAGAACACTCTGTACTCTGGGAAGAGAAATGTTATTGGCTAATTACAAGGCAAAAAGGATTGGTATTGCTTTAATTTACAGCCCCTGAAGTACTGAGTAAGAATGGATTAACATAAAAGTAACAAAGAATACTTACAACTAAACATACATTAACAGTTCATTTTACCACTTGTGAAGTACTCGCCTGTGTCGTGAAAACAAAACTGCATTCTACTCTTCCTGACTATCTGGAGGAAAGAAATGAAATGAGCCTGACTGTGAAGTACTGGGTAAGTAGTAGAACAACGTAACAAAATAGATTTGTCACCTTTACAATGAGGTATAGTTTGTAAGCATCAGTCAATCATGGAATGCGCAACACAGCCAGACGTGTGAGTAGTGCCAACCAAAAATGTGCCAAAATGGCCTGTTATACTGTTCCGTTGGTATAGCCTTTGTTGCTTGAAGCATTGAAGATGGCACTCACCTACTGAAATGAGAACAAGAACAAAAAACATGTTGGCCATTGATTGGTTGGTATGATTAATGGGGAGATATGATGGGCCAAAGTCAAGTTTCCTTACTTTTTGTGAGCGGTTTACTTTGTAATATTGATCACCTAGAAATGTACTGTAGACCTAAACACAATAAGACAATATACCTTGCACATTAAGAAACACGGCACAGCGAAGTGCACACGCATACAAACAATAGCCTACATAACTTTTACATTGATGAAAAATCAATCAGGAGGATAATGCTGTCTATTTTGTTGGTTGTTGTTTACGAAATCTCAACTTTTCTGTAATTATTTTGTCATTATACAACATCGAACCTATAGTTTTTTGTTAGATCAAGATCTAAAGCGTTACCCATGCAGACTCTTTTTAGTCGGGTCAAATGAATGTCTGCATTTTAGGAAGGCAATGTTGGACAGATTAAGTAGATACCAAAGGATTAAGCAATGTAGCTGAATTCTGGACAAATAAATGTTTTCTAACTACAGACATTGGACTTTTGTCTATGCATCTCTGAATCTCTGCAGCTTTCACTTTTTAAATGTCTCATCTCTTCAGATTTCTTTTATATTGGCTGTGAGCCTATGGTTTAGCCTGGCTTGTGCAACTACGTTCCTGGGCAATGCTAGCTTTGCCAGACCTCAGTTCTGAACGTAGTTGCGCAAGCCAGGCTAATCCTTCACACCAAATGAAGAGGATATAAGGCTAAAGAGTAAATACTGTATATGCTAACTAGGACTAGTGGATTCCACAACATTGTTTTTCTTCTTTAGAAAGGCAGAAAGAAGACATACACGACACGTTAAACGACAAAGGACTACAATCAACATCCATACCACATCCCCCACCCACCCTCACCCCCCACGACACACACACACACACACACACGCGCACACACACACACACACACACACACACACACACACACACACTCATACACACACACACACACACACAGGCCGCACTCCCCAGCTCATTCCCCCCAGTCTTAATAGAAAACAAAAAGAAAAAAGTTTATCAAAAAGGAAAAAAAAAACAGCTCAGGATAATTGATGAATGGATGCAAGAAGTAGAAGAGGATAAGAAGGTGGAAGAGAAAGCAACAGGCCATCATCCCAACATTCTGCTAATAAAAATTGACCTCGAGTTAATATTCTTACTCTGGGCACCGTGCATACTGGCCACAGACCTTTCAAGTTTAGCCAGGTCTATGACTGTATTAACCCATTGTTGATGTGACAAAGCAAGGGGAGTTTTCCACCTTTGTGCGATTAGTTTTTTGGTGGCTGTTAGGTCTACCAGACACCAGCGTTGATGCACTAAGGAAATGTCTAGCTCAGTCGTTCAAGTCGTTCAATAGCAAAATCCTTGGGGACCAAGGGATGGTACTGTCAAGAATAGAAGATATCTTTTTAGAAACCATTTCCCCAAAAATTCTTACCCCAGGGCAATCCCAGACCATATGCTCCTGAGGAGCACAATTTGCATGTGGGTGATGGTTTTCTTTTCATATGAAATTTTTGACTGCAATTCAGTTTCATAGGGAAGTTTGCCCCCCAGCTCAATGATGTCTATGTTTAAAAATAAACACTGTCCTAAAATTCCAGAATCCATATTCAATTACAGGACTGTGTGTAACATTTCTGCCTCATAGCCATAGAGTAACAACAGATATGAAATAGACCACATTCAAACCCAATATTTAAAATGTCTCATTAGCCTAACCTATAATCTAAGAACTATTCAATTAAGAAGTGGCCTAATGAAGCAGTGATAGTTGTATCATGCAAATGCGTAGTCAGTAGTAGTCACCAGAGGGACTGCAACCTAGACAAATATAAATAAAACATTTAAGATAATCTGTGTAGACCTAACTAGATGTTTTAAAACAGTCTATCTAATCAATCTAAACAGTATGACATAGGTCCAATATTCCAAAATACTATTAACAAGAGATTAGAAAACTTATCATGTGAATGATGCATCCTACAACAGCTTGGATTAGACTTGCATATATGCCACATTCAGGTGGCGAATCCCATTATCCATATTAACTGAAGCTGAGACGGTAATGCGCAGCTTGCGCGCCCATGTTCTTCAGCATGAAGGTTTCGTGAGATGATCCAAAATCTTTATGACGTTCATGTACTTTAGATGAACGACTTGCAGGCTTACGATGCATTCGGGGAAACTCGGACCAACCCAATTGCAAATATGAACACGTTTGACCGCATATTCCATAGCCCTAAAGGCTATCGACCTTTAGAGCCTAATGAAAGCGAATGGCGCTTATAGGCTACACATAGAGCCCCGCCCGCTTGCCTGCCTGCCCGCCCGCCCTTAGAACCTAGGGATAGAAGTTCAGTTTCTGTTCTATCCTGTTTGTTCAAGGGCTGCGAAGAGGATTTGGTGTCCCGACTTTTTGGATTTAAGTTTACGGGCTAGGGCTTGACCTAGGCGCGTAAATTAAGCGTTCTGTTCGCGGAGCGCAAATATACATGTACGGTTTGGTTATATAAGAGTTTGAATGTTTTTATTCTTGTCTCACCAGGTCAATTAGCTAAATTTTATGGACGTAGATAGAAGGTAACATTCGCTCCGCGAACAGAACGCTTAAGTCGCGCGCCTGAAAAAGCTGTCTGTCTGCCCCCCAGTCAAGCCAGGAACCATTTGATGTCTCAGAGGTAAGCGCCTGACCGACTGCATCAATAGGTTTATTGTTACCTCCGCCAAGGAGGTTATGTTTGCAGTGGCGTGTGTGTGTGTGTGTGTGTGTGTGTGTGTGTGTGTCTGTGAAGCCTAGAACATCAGCTCGAAAATAGCAATGCCTTAGTGCCTTTTGCTCAATAATCCAGTTTCATTTTGATGCTTGTTCTGCTAAAAGCACAATCCAAGCTTTTAGATTCAAGGTGACTTATGTAGAAAGTGAAAGTAGGCCTATCAAACAAAAAATTTCCACCTTGACACTTTGGAATTGTCGTGTCGTCTAAGGGTCGTGTGCACAAATGCAGCAATACAGTTGCAAGATAGGCTAAACCACCAGGAGGCTCCAAAAACTATATTAATATGTGTACATTTGTCTGTTGAAATTCCAAAAGGTTAATTTCTGACTATGTTACACCAGTGCCAGGCCCTTAGAACTTCAAAAAATTCAAAATTCAAAAAGGTTAATTTCTGACTATGTTACACCAGTGCCACAAACAATGTTGACAACTTTGACATCAGACATCATGTCCACTGTGTTTGACTGACAGTGTTGTTGTTTATGGTTGGATAAACAATAGTGCACAGCTGTCATAACTGCTTAGGTCAATGTCAAATGATCATATCACATGTCAATCACATGAATGTTCTGGTAAGCTAGGGAATTTCCAACTACACAATGAAAGAATGGCTTTTGAGGCTGATAACCTTAAAGGAGAGGTCCAGTGTACTAAAAACCAAATCACAATATCATGAAAAGTTCAAAGGTTTGCAGGGAGTAGAATTTTGATATGTTTGTGTAGGCCAAAGAAGACCGTTTATAGCTTCCGGGTGCATTAATGATCAAGATGGATAATACTGCGGAAAAGAAGTATTCAGTTAACTTACAGATCAGCTGATTGGTTAAGGCAATGTTATGTTTCACTTTTGCTTGACAGCGGTAATCAGAAAGCAATGGTCCATTATTAAGGCCCAGTCCCATTTCTATCACTTCACTATCACTTCCCCTCGATTTTGGCCCTAACACTCGGTTTGCGCGTTCATGTGTAAGTGTAGGGTGTCCCAATACTTTCGGGCCCGAGGGATAGTGGCTTTCAGCCCTTCAAATCGCCCCTTCAAACGGAGGGAGGTCTGGTGCAGACTTTGAACGAAGTGAAGTTGAAGTGAAGATGAAATTACCCACGATTCTTTGCGAACTGCGTGTCGGTACCCGATCTGTGTCTGACTGCCCGAGCTGTGTCCCGTTCTCTCAGCTCTGGATAAGAACTTCAAAAATATAGTTACTATTGCAATTAAGCATGTATATTTTTTAATGTTGGGATATCTTAGTTTGATGTAAATTCAGTTGAATTCCGCACTGGTGTGTTAAAACATGACTATTAGAAAGATCGATATTTTTCAAAGTGCGCAAATCTTTCACCAGAATTACCAGAGCCTCTCATGTGGGTGATGATGATTGTCGATGACGGCTTTTGAACAGTTTACCCCGTTTAAGAGCCTTATATCCCTTCAGTCTTAACGATAGACGCATGAAACAGGTGAAGACGTTTTTATGCAAAGTGTTGTCCCATTTATTAGGGGAAGATCTGCACTTCTCACTACACAATCGAGGGGTGTCTCATCTTGGAGGGAACTCGAAAACGAGTGCTAGTGTTAGGGAATAGAAATGGGACTGGGCCTAAGAAATATCAGATCAAAGAATATTGGAAAGTCCCACTGAAATGAGAGGAGCATTCTACAGCATTATAAAGAGCCAGAGCCATGTAATAAAATCTCTATTGATATTCCACAATAATGACCGGCTCACAAGTCTGTTTTTCATTGGTTTCCTGTCTCAGGCAGGCAAAAATTGATCACAAATAGGCCTGGTTCTGTAATGCATGAACTTGTAAGTCGAATTGAAGCACTGAACTCTTGCCAGAATTCTTCAGACGTGCAGTAATGCAGAGAGTTGCGAATAAAGCTCATTCTAGGATAATTATTTGCGGAACTGGGCTGAACTGCACGGTAATGAAGTCCTCTCTTACAGCTCCTGTAAGGGATATTTAGATCTCTATGTTTAACCAAATGATTACCCAATTAGTGAGAAACTGTTCACACACTCAGTGACTTAGTGACCCCACAATGAGGTGCAGCACTCACTAACCCACAGCAGCCTTCTAAAGTGGTGCCCAGGGAGCAGTGATTCAGCCAAGGGCGTCGCAGTAATAGAATGTGAGTGGGATGGGACCCCCTCAGATTTCAAAATTTTACGTTTGGACCCACCCAGATTTGATGACAAAATTATCCAGCAGAGTTTCTAATCTATCACGAATCCATTCCACTCGTGATTTGCATGATCAACAACATCTCCCTGCATGCAATTGTCTGTCCATTCCACTCCCGACTGGCACACCCATTCTTCTCTACCATGCCATTTGCTGATTTTTAATTGTACCGAAATTATAAGGCCATCATTTTCATATATGATGGCCATCATATCATATCTTTTCACTTTTCAATATAGGAGATTGTCTGGAATATGGTGATATAAGAATCATGATAAAGGTATTCTATAAGACTTTGTAATTTGCAACAATAAAGCCTACTATGTGCTGACAATATTTCATTAATTATTATTAATTAATGTTATGAATATTAATCTATTACTATTTTGGATCTTGAAACAACATTTCTAGCACCTGTCCTGACAAACAGTAAGTTAAATGTTAGTCCTGACGAACAGGGAGCTAAAAACGACTTTCACTATGAAAAGGATTCATCTATTTTGGGATGACAGCATTGAAGACAATGCAGAAATGTTATAGATTTCAACATAGGATTACTCGGGAACCGCTAATCACAATCATTGTAATCTGTATGATCTGCTGTTTATTTTGATATGTGTTTTGCCATAGTTAAGTTAAGAACCCGTGAGATATCACACAGAGAACAATGTATGACATAGACGCAGAACTGTATTGGTGACCATAATTTTGACATAAATTCATCGCTAATTATCTGGTAATGCGTTCATCGCAGAAACTTACTAGTAGCACTATTGGAAAGGCCAGTTCATGTAGATTGCAATGATGCCCTTATAATTTCGGTACAATTAAAACTCAGCGAGTAGCATGGCAGAGAAGAATGGGTGTGCCCGGACAGACGATTGCATGCAGGGAGGTGCAGTGCTGACAATATTTAATTAATTATTAAATAGGCCTATGTTATGAATATTAAATATAATCTATTACTATTTTGGATCTTGAGACAACATTTCTAGCACATGTCCTGACAAACAGTTACTTAAATGTTAGTCCTGACGAACAGGGAGCTAAAAACAACTTTCACTATGAAAAGGATTCATCTATTTTAGGATGACAGCATTGAAGACAATGCAGAAATGTTATAGATTTCAACATCGGACTGCTCTGGAACCGCTAATCACAAAGACGATTGCTATGCATCATTGTAATCTGTAGGATCTGCTGTTTCTTTTGACATAATAAACAAGGAGTCATTTGTTTGTTCATTTAGTGAATGCAGCTGTGGACTGATTCATAGTCAATTTACACATTGCAGCTTTACAATGCTATGTGACTTACAAGGCTATGCAAATAATATTCTGATTCTAGTTCCAGAATGTAGAAGCAGCTACTAACACTAATGGAATTACTTACCCTCTATGAATGTGTTTATAATACTTTATGGAAACAATCTTTAAACAAAGCAAGGATGCACTGTCTAGACTAGACAGTGTTAGGTCAAGAAGACTCAAGTGTCAATTCTGCTTCTGCTGTGGAATGCCCCTGTCATGATGCTGTATGCGCTCTCACTTGGTCGTCGTTAATTGTTGATCATCGTCTATTAGCCGTATAGCCACATACATGTACCAGCAGCAGTAGTTTTACCAACCTACATGTATGTAATGTCAGTGAAGACAACCTAGGCTACTATAACTGTGTCACTGTTCCAGCCTCAGTCTCAAAATACCACTTTACCCCCCACTGCTTCCAAGCTCTGGATATAATATGTTGTTATGTTACAATGCTGTATACTATTATCGAAGAACTGTATCTGATATTTACGATTTTCCTGTTTTCACAGATGAATCTATGGAATTGCAGAATATGAATGTGTGGCTTTATTGTGTGAACCCCATCATCACATCAACTGGACCTAAAGTGAATGAGGAAATCATGCCTAAGTTGATGATTATAGCATTTATCCTTCTACTGACACTATCTGGAGTCTTTTCTGCATGTGGGAGGGCTGAATATCTAATAGGACAAGAGTGTTGTCCAATGTGCGGCCCAGGTAAGGAACACACAGTACAGTACATAATAAGCCTCCCTCATGATCAGATATAGTAATGACATAAACTCATGTTTTATTTTTGTTTACTGATGTCCTGCTTCCTTATTGCTAACATGTGTTCTATATCCTGCATCTACCTTCACTGATACACCTAATGGCCCATTTTGCCTTGGCGAAGGTCTGTGAGTGCTCCCCTTGTTCTTTTTGCTTTGTTAATAAGGCTATTATGTTAAGAGACACTGCACAGAATACACTACCACAACGTGTGTTCCGTGCCTCCCATCTACCTTCACTGATGCACCCGGTGGACTGATATCTTGCAGATCTTGCAAGGTTTGTGACTTAGGTAAGACACACTGTATTGCAGAATGTTTTGCTTTCATCACTCTATAATTCCTATATAATTTTAGGAATTATCTGGAGTGAATCAACACGTAGCCCTGCTGTTTTTATAGTGTCAGCTGTTGTATAGATACCCACCTCAATGACTGAATTTCGTCCAACGCAGGTTGAATTAGCGAAATGGCAGCTAATGGCTACATAACAAATTATTTACAAAGCGAGGGAGTTTTTCCTTGCCCCTGATTCTCATGGATGCTTCCCGTACTGTCTGTAAAGCGCCGTGAGACAATGTACTGTATTTGTGCGCTATACAAATAAAATTGAATTGAATTGAATTGAATTAACGGTAACAGAATGGGGCATGTTGAAACGAAATCAAATTGATTAGGTTTTGTTTTGACATGCCTCATTCTGTTATCAGCTGATGTTTCGCAAACTCGGTCTACCTTGCATGATATTCCATCAATGAGATGGTTATCGATAGGGCTTAGCACTATAAAACAGCAGAGCTGTGTTGATTCACTCCAGATAACACATGTGTGCCCACTGTTTCAGGGGCAGGACTGAAAGTGAAGAGGGCGTGTACTCCTACCCTAGATGCCCTGTGTGAACCTCTGGATGGTCACTACTGTACTGACCCAACCAAAGATGGCTGCCAAGCAGCTGTGGAACACACAAAGTGTAAAGCAGGACAATACATCAAACAGACAGGTTAGAAAGTAATTTAGTAGAATGTAGAGAAGAATTCCCCCTAAACTTGCTATAACCCCAAAATGGCAGTCTATGAAATATGGGTTCAAAAGGGCCTGCACACGTTGCATCTAACAATCCAATAATCAAATACTGTTAAGAGCAACTAGAAAAGCACCACACTGCTACCTCTATGAAAAACTTTATTATTAAAAAACTGATGGACAGTCAGACCTTCACCAGAGTTCAGTAAAATATTAACAAATGTTTCTTTAACAATGTCACATTTTTTTTTTGCAGGCACAGCAACTTCAGATACTGTGTGTGGTGATTGTGTAGGTGACACATATTCAAACGGATCATTCACATCCTGCAAACCACATACACAGTGAGTTTATATACAGTGTAGATATTTCCAAGTACAAGAATATACACTGAGGTGGTAGTCATGCATCTAAACTTTAATGATTTATGTGACCTCTGTAGGTGTGAGTCGACAGGGCGTATTGTCACAAGAAAAGGAACAACTTCTTCTGACACTGAGTGTGCTGAAAAAGACAACACAGCCACCATTGTAGGTGTGGCTGTTGGTGATATAGCATTTATGTGTGGGGTTGTGGTTGGCATCTTTTTTGTTTGGAAAAGGAGGAAACTGCAACCAGGTTAGTGATATTTTTTCTATTGTTTTTTTTATTTGTTTCTTCATTCATTATTTATCTTCAGTTTACAACCTGATAGTGTTGGGATAATATCAAGACTTCAGTCATTGTTTGTTTTCTTCCCCCTTCTTCTTTGTCCTGTGTCTTGAGACATATTCTTATCTGTTCATTCTATATGTTATGTAAGGGATAATGAATGACACGACATGCAAATATGTAAGGGATAATGTATTGTCCGCCGGTCATTATAGAAATATATTTCCCTTGAGGACGAATCAGAGACCTCCGCGCATTTGTTAACGTTTCGTGGCTTCAGCGGAGAAACAAATAGTTCGCAAAGAAACTTCAACTTGAAACATTCTATAGAACGCAGCTGATGTCCTTTCACTTTCATTGTTGATCTCTATCTCAGGCAAAAAACCTGTTGCCATTGACAGCGGTCATTATAGTTTTCCAGCGGTCATTATACAAAAATAACTGACCTGCGAACGTTGAGGAGTCCCATTGAAAGAGAATGGAGCCTCCCTCAACATTCTAGAGACCCGTATAATAAAGAAAAATAATGCATGTTCGAAGTTCTAAGGCAAATGAGGCGATAGCCGAGTTGCCTTATAATTTTGATAAGTGCATTATTTTTCAATATCTGCACGCCTTGGAGTTCATTATCCCACTTATACCACTGTTTCCCCTTTTGCGCTATGTGGTTTGGCTCAGAATATAATATGCTCGTTTTGATGGCTAGGTGGCTAGCTGATGGCTGAAGACAAGCTAGTTTGCAGAACTACTTCTTCATCATCTCAATCAAAACTTACTAAGACAAACTGCCATTACTAGTTCTAATGTATAGATGCTAAGTCAGTCGTTAGTTTCTTCAGATTCTAACATGTCTTGGGCTCTGTAAAATCACTGTTTTCCATACTTCCAAACAAAGTGTAACAGAGGTAAAAACCATTGCACTCACAAGTTACAATGTTGCTGTGTCATGGACGTTGGTTGGGTCACTAAATTGTGGTCTTGAGTTAACGTGACAGTTTATTTAAAAGTCAGAGCAATTTTGGCGAATTGATATGCACGTTCTAAATAGTGCATCACAATAGGAAATTTGACCAAGTGGTATAAATTGTGGTAATGAAATTCTAAACTATAATATCTACATTTTGTTCATTTACAGTAATTCTTGATTTACCGCCTATTTCTGCCTAATTCTTTTTTCATTTGTTTATTTTGCAGAGGTATGTTTTAATAGCACCACACAGGTGTCAGATCATAATGATCAACACTATGGTCCTGTTGAAATGGAGGTACATTTATTCAATAAAGCCCATTTTCACACCCACAACAGAATTCTATTGTCTCTCTAATAATAATGTGTTCTTATATAGGACCCAAATGAACTTGGTGGCATGATGGCAGCAGTTACGTGATCAGATTATGATCACAACCAGGATGAGAATAACCTTTAATCCGTTAAAGCATTGGTGAGTGTTGAAGCCAATATGTAATTGTCATCTTAATGCCATATTCCCCACTGGGGATGTTCATGTGGCCAGATGATTCATGATTGGAGTTATTAGCCAAAGCACCAGGGAACCCCCTGTTTGTTTCAAGTGCCGTGGGGCTTTTAATTACCTCAGTTAGTCAGGTTTAATAGCTAATCTGAAGGATGTTAACATGGATGTTAAATGCTGCAAGCTTTAGAAGGAGACATGATCTCATCTAGTGTCTTTCTTACCAGCTGGGAATCAGACGGGCCCAGACAAGATGCAAGATGACTCACAAACTAACCACAGTGACATCCATGACCACATGCATCATCTCTCAACTTTTAACTTCACCTCACTGCTGCAGACTACATTGGGATAGTCGAGGGATTGGCCAGGACTCAGGAGAGGAACACTACTTGGATGTAACTTCACTTCACTACCACAGACTACACTCAAGTTTGTCATGTACATTGAACTACTGTTTTAAAACAGTGAAATTGCATTATAGGCTACTAATGGCAAAAAAAGAAGAAAAAGATCAGGGTCTGCTTCAAGATGCGGTCCCCCAAACATGGCCAGCTGGAGGGAGGAGTCACGCAACGGGCACAGGGAAATCCTAGAGAAGGTGGCCACAGAGCCAACACTGCTCATTTCGCATAGGAGTCCCAAGCAGTCCCAAGGCAGCCTCTTCATCAGTGGTGGTGCTGCAGAGCCGGCTTAGAAGACCAGAACACTGAGGAGACTGAGATGTGGCATCAGCAGCACAAAGAGGCTTGGCCCACATCACTCTAGCAGAGCCATGCAAATGGCTAGGCTACATCTGATTGGAAGTCGGAGGCGCCGTCTCCCACTTGTGGACATCCACAGATATCAAGCTGGGTCCACCTGCGCTGGTAGGCTGTGAATGTTATCTGCCTGCTAGCTGCTCTCCCTCACACAACGTCCATCAGAAAGCTGCGTTATTTGTAACGCTTGCTGGGCTTGACATTCTCAGATGCTCAAACGAAACAGAAAGCCAAGGATAAAAACGAAAGCAAACAAAAAGCAACAAAAAAGGCAGACTAGCACAGTAGCTGGCTCAAAAGTGAAAAGAAAAACGTGACAAAGTTTGAAAAAAGAGCGGATATACACTTCAGACAAATGTACAGTGCCGTCACATGGGGGATTGTACCGGAATTGATCAGAGGAGGACCACTACTTGGTGGTGGATGACATGAGCAACCTCTTAAAGAAAGGAGCACTGTCTAATGGACTCACTTTATCCTTGGAGATTCTAGAACTGGCTCTGCGATGCAGGAAAGGCTTACACTTAAGCATTAACATCAATGTATGTTCTCATTTATGGGCTCTTTTTACTATTTTATTTTTGAAAACCCTTTATTCCAAAACTTTTTTTTGTGTGTTGCAGATGATGAAAAACAAAGAGTATCATCTTGAGTAGAGATCGCACATGTGCATAAGCTCAAGATGCGCTTATCAGGTTGCAAGAGCAAAGTACTGTATGTAAATGGTAAATGGACAATAAGACAACATAAAAGTAGTTGATTGAGTAGAGGGAAAACAGTCATCCTTAAACTAGTATTATCTGTCATTAATGGCTAATTCTAAGCTCATTCTTACTGTGAACTAGCACTAGCACTTTATTTATTTTTTATTGTCATTTTAATCATACTTCATTGATTAATGAACCACTGAATGGACCATGTTTGCCTGGATTCATGTTGAAAATTCATGGAGAGCAGAGCAAAATTAATATGGGACCTTTAAAAGAGCAGTATTTAAGGAATGTATTCCGAATATTAAAAAACGCTCTCTGAGGTCACTAGACATGATGGACTTTTGTTCATGTTCATTTTAAATACTGATATCACTGGCAATCTGCCTATGCTATGAAAATAGTATGCCTAAATTCTGATTCCAATTCCTTCAACACAATTCTTCCAAGTTCTTCATTGTGATAATGTAGTGAGTGCAGCCTTTGTATATCAGGTGAGATACAGTAACGTCTTAATTAGCTGTATCATAGTTTTATATCATGTGATCCAAAATGGCAGTGGAATTCCCCGACATTTCCCAGACAAGTCAAAAGTCGAAGTCAACTTTATTATCTCGAGAGGGAAATTGAAGTGGTCAAAGTGCAGATACAATAGACAAGAATACATTTATTTTTGTTAATCCAAAGAAACAGTTTGCCAACTTGGATTCCACAGAAAAGAAAAGAGAAGCCCTTGTGTCAGGCTCTGTTACAAGACAGGATGATCCAGAGTAAGGACATTCACATGGACATTCATTCAAAATTCTAAATTCAAAATTTTTGCAGACCAAGTGAAACACAAGCCAAATGCTGATGTGAAAGCGGAAAACTCAAGCTTGAAGTGCTGAGAAATCATTTGTTAATGGTGTTCAGTGGCAAACTTCTCTTCATGTCAGCTAAATTATTGTGGGTAGAGAGACTCATTGGGAGGGTTAAAGCAACATTTTCGGTGCTGCATTTGGACAGCATGATGCATGAGGATAAAGAGGAAGACTTCTGACTAAATTTACCAGAATCCAGGAAATATGTGTCAGCTGATAGTCCTTTTAATAATAGAAAATACATGTCAGTTGATAGCAAGGCAGTAGACGTTAGGTGTTTTTAACGATGAGCTTTACAGTATTATATATAGCATGGCTTTTCAACAGATGGTTCGTGGCACACTGGTGGTCTGTGATGACACTGCAGGTGGTCTGTGACATGGGTTCCAGTTTCAATTTAGTGTATTTGAAATTGATACATGAATTTGAGAAATTGAATACCTTGAGAAATAAGCACAGCTTTGAGCGCAGGAATCATTTCAATTATCACTGTCTTATTTCTAGTATGATTTTATATAGGCCAAATACATATTGTAAAGCTTATGGTTAAATACACCTTTATTATTCTATCATGAGTTTCTTGGAGTTTCCGTTCTACTTCATATATTTCAAATTTGGAATTGCAATTCCGCTTCCTCTTTGCCAAGTCAATTCAAATTCAAGAACTGAAGTTCCATTTTCATTCTTCTGTGTTGATGCTTAAAGTGATCAACAAGCAGCCTCCCAACTGACTGACTTGATGTCTCATTTTAAAAGAAATGGTCTAAAATTTTCTATCACTAGCAAAAAAAAAAAAAGTTGCACTCACTCTTGCTAAGCAAGAATATTTAGCAAGAAAATATTTCTCTGCTTAATGGATGAATGAGAATAGAAAGCTTTTCTAACCAGGTGGCATTTTGAGAGTGAGAAGCGAGAGTCTGCATGTGGTGCTAAAAGAAATGTGTTTACGTAGCTTTAGGTTCCTCCCACATGAAGCATGTGTAGTCTGCACGTGCCTCAGCTGATAGTGCCATATCACTAAAAAACAGCTGATGTGCTTTGTCCACTTCCTCGGGAGACTTCTGTGTGTCACATGACTGAAACCGTCTCCATAGGAATATGCACACATTACTATGCATAAATTGCACAGAAACTCCCCACATCACGAAACCACGGATGTGGTGACCAAGGCACCTAACCCCCAAACTGCTCCCCAGGCGCTGGATTAAAGGTATAATCCGGAGTGAATCAACAATTACCCCTGCTGTTTTGTACTGCTAAGCTAGCCTGGCGAATGCCAAACTAAAATCACAAGTGATATTTAGTCTGGGGACCCACCTATTGCATTTCTCGTAGCGGAAGAATCGTTTACGATTGTCCAGAGCCGTTTATTGGGCGCTAAAAATGTCTATCAGAGCGTCTGTACATACCTTGGAGCCAATACCACCCATATGAAAAAGATTTATATGAAACTCATAAGAAGTGTCATACAAAAAACATAAGAATCTTTCCTGCCAGAAACATATATTACTATCCAAATCTTATATGGCACATACTACAAAAGTGGCCCGTTTCTCATTTAAGTCAAATATGAATGAAGCGCACAATATGTATGATTTGAATAAGTAAATTATAAGGAACATTAAGTTTCAGCATATGAGACATACACATTACATATATAGGTTTGTGTAGGAAGCATACATGTAACATACATGAAATTTATATAAAACTATGCAGGCTTTATATTTTGATAGGAATATAATTAACCCACATGGAATTGTTGAGACACAGCGGACAGTGAAGTTACCTATACTGACCTGGTACCGTGGGTTGCATGCTTCAGAGTAGGCCTACTGATAGTTTAGATGACACATTGGACGGGAATCGAACTGTCAACCTTATAATTACAAGTCTTAAGCCCTAACCACTAGACTACAGCTGTCTGACACAGAAAGGTACCACAACACCTACCATGGCATCCCCATGTATAAAGAATATGATATAAAACATGTTTTTTATTTTTCCAAGATATTTTTTGGGCTTTTTTCTGGATTTTCTGGATGACTGACCAATTTTCATAAAAAGTTAAAGTATTCCTTTAATTTCACCAATGTGTGAATCACATAAAACATAAACATATAGAAACATTGCAAATGCATTTTGCATGTGGTTTGACTGCCCTAAACACCCTGATTATTTTTATACAACATATAGGCCTAAAACTTTGTAAAGTTTATATAAATCTTTTTCACATGGGACGTGTCATATACAATTCTTACATGGTGCAAAGTTGTATAAGTTTCACATTATATGGATTTTATATGGATTTTGCATGTGGCATGAGTCCCCTATAAACCCCATATAAGATTCTTGTACAACATAACAAAAACATTGTACAATGAAGTTTCACAGTATGTGCATTTTATATGGATTTTGTATCAGCTTTGAGTCCCCTATAAATATAAGATTCTTATACAATATGTAGGAAAAATGTAAGTTTCATATGAATCTTTTTCGTATGGGCAGAGCCACCACGTGACGTAAAATGCAATCGAGGGCCGTACAAATCCCTTTTTGTTCTGCGATTGGATACCGAAAGTAAGCGAGAAAAACGGCCATGGTCACCATGCTGCTTTGCAGAGTGGAATGAAATAAGCGCGCAAAGGAGCATGGGAACTCCCAGGCTACTGCTAAGCACTACTGAAAGCCACTTCAATGATCGAATTCCGTGCATTGTAGACCGAGTTTGCGAAACGGCAGATAACAATAACTGAATGAGGCATGTCAAAAACGAAACCTAATCGATTTGCTTTCGTTTTGAAATGCCCCTTTCTGTTACTGTTAGCTGCCATTTTGCTATCTCAGTCTGCGTTGCATGAAATCGAGTGAGGTGGCTATCAGTAACGCTTAGCACTATAAAACAGTAGGGCTACATGTTGATTCACTCCGGATTTTTCCTTTAAGGGCTTCCCACTGCTCTGCACATGGGTGTGTGCGCACCTTACGGAGTGTGAAGCTCCTAAAAACTTGACTGTGTACATGTGTACATGTGTGAAGAAATGTCTACCCCAAGGACACAATAAAGTACTCTTATTCTTAGAAACTCACTCACTCACTCTCACACATATTTTGAGATATTCTATATCATATGTAGCCTGGCGAATGCCAAACTAAAATCACAAGTGATATTTAGTCTGGGGACCTACCTATTGCATTTCTCGTATAGCGGAAGCATCTTTTACAATTGTCCATAGCCGTTTATTGGGTGTTACGAATGTCTATCATAGCGTCTGAACATACCTCGGAGCCAATACCAGAGCCACCACGTGACAAGGCAGGCAAACCAGGCAATTGCCTGGGGCCCCAGGCTGAAAGGTGAAAGATTGACTGTTTAATCATTTTAGTAGTTAAGTTGGTGGTGTTTTTCAATAAAAAATGACTTTAAACTGGAGTTAGACAACTGTACAATACAAATAATTATATTGATGATGTGGAACAATGTGGTTCATGTAAGTATATACGGGGAGTGAAGGGCCCCCATGTCCTGTTTGCTTGGGGCCCCCAAGTACCTTGAAACGGCCCTGGTTCTGCGATTGGATACCGAAAGCAGGTGAGAAAAACGGCCATGGTCACCATGCTGCTCTGCAGAGTGAAATGAAATAAGCGTGCAAAGGAGCATGGGAACTCCCAGGCTATATCATATGTAATTCTAGATTATTGTAGATTATGTCAACAAGTACATTTGTATGGCCCTTCAAAGTAATGCAAAACCTTTTACAGATCCTTTTATTTGTAAATATCTTAATAGGCTATTTACATGTAATATTACAAATTACTGTACATGTAAATATTAAGATATTTACAAATAAAAAGATCTGTCACTGAGGTGTGGAATCAATTGCAACAGATATTTTGATTGTAGTAAACATATTTTTTTCTAAGTGTTTTTGGCTCCCGCCATCAACATGCATGATCAGCTTCCTTGACCCTTGGTACTGGAGAATGCCGAAACAGCAGTCCTTATTTTTGATGTTTTATGGTTTTTTTTTTTATGTAGGCCTATTGCGTATAATGATTTAAATAGCCTAAACAACGTTCAAAACATGTCACAGCCGGAAAAGCTTTTTAGATGTCATTTTTAGAGAGAGAGAGAGAGAGAGAGAGAGAGAGAGATGAGCCGGCTGTAGAAACAAATTTTGTGTTTTGTGTCTTGTTTACATGTTCCCTGCCACATTAAGGAAGTGTACACTGGGCAAAATAGGCAAAAATCTGAGATATTCTGGCTGGATATTTTCCATGACACATAGCATATACAGACCGGATTGTGTAGTCTGCACATGCAGCCTCTGCTGATGATGTCACATCACTTGACAAACAGCTGATGCTGGATAGCATGGACAGCTTCTTTAGCTTCATCTTGATTTTTCTTGTATTGCATTGATTTAAATAGCCTGAACAACATTCGAAAATTGACACAGCAGGAAAAGTGTGTAAGAGCACGCCATTTTCTATGAAGCAGGAAAAGTGTTTCAGGGGAAATCTTTTCACTGCTGCTCAGCGTACAAGAAACAGAGCAACTGAATGCGGAAGTGCTTTTACTGGTAAAAATGGTTCAAACAACTAAATGACCAGCACCATGGCAATCCAGAAATGTTTCTCTATTGCTTCAGAAATGTCTAACTTCTATCTTCTAAATCTCTAACAAGCCAGAGAATGACTGCTATCAGCTAAAAGGATTCCAGGCTCAGGTCTCAAGGTTCTTATCCTTGGTCAGATGTTGGAGTGATTGAGAAAATGGCAACTGTTAGGGAAGCTCCGCTCAGGGCCGTCACAACAGGACAGGCAAACTAGGCAATTGCCTGGGGCCCCAGGCTGAGAGGGGCCCCAAGATTGACTGTTTGATCATTTCAGTATTTTAGTGAGGAGTGTTTTTCAATAAAACGTGACTCAAGACTGAGGTTAGACAACTGTAAGTTCAACACAATAATTATATTAATAAAAGATGCTTGAAGATTAGAATAATGTGGTTTTAGGTGTTTATGGGAGGTGAAGGGCCCCCATGCCCTGTTTGCTTGGGGCCCTTAAGTACTTTGAAACTGGCTCCGCTGGACTTATAGTGCTTATAAAAAGCACTTTGAATCAAGGAAGTTGGTGCCTTACTGTACCGGTTAGTCCAGTCTAACAAGTCACAGTTTAGTCCGCCTCTTTCTGATGCAACGTTTAGTGTTTGTTTCACTCTTTCACTCTCTTGACTGCTATTTTGATTATCCTTGATAAGAGTTGGATATAATAGTTGTACTACTGGTAAGATATTTCTAATATTTTTGTATATCTGATTTTGAGTTTCTGTTTTGTGCTTTGCCTTTCATTAAAGACGTGTTGTTTTTCATTACTCTTAATTCCCAGTCTGCCTTCATTTAATTTGTTTGTTCATTATATTGTTCTAATGCTAAACTTACATACAAAGAAACATAATCAAATTCCTATTGATTCATCTGTGCAATGAAATAACTCAATTCGTTTTCATGGTTGGAGACCTATTCAACTGTTATATGGGCAATAGAAAACGTAAGACACTTTTTTGTATTTGAATTTGTAATTGCAGTGAGTCATCTTTTCAAGTAGAGTACACATGTATGGACTTAATACAGTATCTGTTGTCATCAATCAACAAGGACAACTTGTAACCTAGGGCTATGGTAAGAGCAATTTTAAGTCCTTGCCTTTCTGTTAATATTGAGCTACAAAATCATTTTCAATTGGTTCAATCTAGATTCTGAATGTTTTACTACCATGATCAAAGTAAAGTCAATTTTACTTGTATACACATTTATTGACCGGAATGCCACTCAAAGCGCTGATTTATGCGATATGATAGCACTTTATTAATCCTGTAGTGTTAAATCCAAAACAAGCTGTGCAAACACAATGTGCTCTGATTGTGGTCTTTCCCCCACTGACACAATAGACTGACATACTGTACACATATGCTTCATTGAGAAAGAACACCTGTGGGTGTAGGACAGGCTTTCAAAAGTCAGTAACAAATAGTAACGTGCAGGAAGGGTTTAGAGCAGTTAATGGCTCATGTATTTGTCAGGAGCTAAAGGGAAGTTTTAAGATAGACATGATTGACCATATACTGTAGTATGCTGGAGCCATTTATTCAGCACTGAAACAATAGTTCCCAGGATGAGGTCGCCTGAGCCTGCATGTAACAGACAGGTCCTGCTAGAGCCTCAATTGTATGCTTAAGTCTAGACACATGTTGTGCAATTGTGAACAAAGGCCACAGTTAAAAAAAAAAAAATCACAAGGTTGCAGTGTTGTTTGAAGCATTGTTGTTTTCTCCAGTGCTGTTATCAGACTTTGGGGACTTTGACTCTGCACTATCACTTCTTGTATGCTATTCAAGGTCTATAAAGTCTACAATGATGTTCTGTTCTAAATGAGGGTGGATTTAGTTTCACTCTTAGTGTTGGGAACAAAGTAGTCTTTGATGTTCCATGTATGATACTGAACCTTGAAAGGGGGGGGGGGGCAGGACACCCAGACAGTTGCAGCTGAGTCCATGTCTTATAGAGTTGCCAACTGTCTGGTTTTTGATTGGATTTTCCTTCTTTTAGGATATCTGTACAGGTATAGCTTGCTAGGCTAGGATATCTGACCACTGACCAGGAAAACGTACACACTCTCCCTCTACATCAACATTTTTAATTCACTATTTTCTCTGCGCCAATACATTTTGCACATTTTCTGCACTTGAAAGAGCTGTGATTATGGCCTTTCAACTTCTTTGCTGGTTTAGTACACGTAACTTAAGTCAGGTCTTGTATTTAATTTCAATGCTATCTTTCTCAAACAGTTCAGGTGTCAAAGCTATGTTCAGTAAATAGGTAGGTTTTCTTGATTCTGTCTGACATTTTGTGAAAAACACATGTATTGGCTGTATGGATTCTGCAAGTTCCTGTCATTTATTGATAGGCCTATAGTGACATTTTAGATGCATAGGGGAAAACGACCAGTTGCTGGGACGGATTTTTGTATCAGCATCGCCCCTTAGGTTGTAGTTTTATTTCTTTGGCCTGAAGCCAAAATGTCACCAAATGGTCACCTTAATGTATCTGTAGCCTAAGTAGTGAGTGTGAAGTAGCCCTAAATTGTGTTTGGGGTGGGGGTAAAAAGATATGCGCATTATAACTCATCTTTCATTTAGTTATAGATTTCCAATGACATAATCAATACATGAGTTGTGGCCGATATCGAGCCCACAGACGAGGGGTCAGATGATCCGGCTAGCCTTGTGAATGACCTTGTGATTGTGTGCTATTAAGAGAAGTGAACACATAGCCTAAACCTCATTTTTGGCAGAGACCTTTGATGAAAGTTCTAAGGTAGGCCTGTGTCTGTTTTCAGTTTTCTAGTGACCAAAATTTTGGTAATTTCCACATTTTGCTAATGCTGTGTTCCTATAGCTGGAGTTTTTGGTGTAAAATTAGTGGACTAGCATGGTGGAAATAAAACTTCAGCATATCAGCAGTTGTATTTTATTTTTCAAAACATGCTCATTAAACCATTTGAACCACCCATATGACTGATAAAACAGTAAAAATTTTGACACCTGGCGGTGAGATTCGGTGTATATTTGGGTCTAGCTGAGTGCTGCATTCCGATGGTGAATTCGTAGGATACTTCAACGGGGTCTGCTGCTGGATGGCCAAAGCAGCTTGCTGTATACAGTTAATTGAACCAAGTAACATGACATGATATTCACCATTTTTCAATATGCTAATGCAGTGGTTCTCAAAGTGTGGTCCGGGGACCACTGGTGGTCCGCGAGCAAGCTCAAGTGGTCCGCGAGTTGATTACCATAAAAATATGTGAATTTAGCCTGTGTCATTATTTGAAGGCCAAAGAGTAGTTGTTCACTGAATATAAGAGGCAGAACTGTAATTCACTGTTTATTAAAGCATTTGAAGTGCCTACTCTATAAATGACTTGGTTAAAGGGTAGCAGCATGTGACTTGGTGAGGGGGCGCGAGGGCAGGTGGTCCCTGAAAAACATTTTTTGGGCAAAGTGGTCCTCGGTCTGAAAAAGTTTGAGAAAGACTGTGCTAATGTGTCAAACTCATATATGTGACAGAACAGCACATTGCCACGGTCATTTGGGATGTGAGGCAGTCAGGAGATAATGACTGCCTCACACAACGTTATCCCTTAAGGCACAGGTTCTTAAAATGCGGCCCGGGGGCAAATGCCGGCCCGCCACCCGCAGAAACGTTCCTGGCGACCCGCGATAACATCTGATTATGTCTGTACTTTACATTGCTTTGAAAATGAAGCTCCATTTAGTGGTCTTTAGTAGCATCTCAGACATTCATTAATTGTAATTGTAAACTGAAGAGTTGTAATCTGGTCATTACTGTAAAAAAAATTATAAATATGAATAACAACAATATTTATTTTTGCCCTCCGCCTCTTTGGCAGTTGCAAGCCATCGCAAATATATTTATATATTATGTCAAATTGCAGTTTTTGAGTTTTAGAACGTCGCAGTCACACATCTTTGGTCTGTAGCCGCCTTTAGCAAACCGAGCGTGAAATTGACATTTCTGCTTTTTTCAGCTGAATAGGAAAATTTGTCATGCATGACTATCATACTGATGTATGATCATGTAGGTCATGCTGATCATATGACTTGATCTGTCATATAATCATATGATATGCAAATCATGTGGGAGATGATTTTGGAAGTATGGAGTGATCTCAGAAATACATGGAAAAATTGAGCTGCTATCCCAGAAGTGTTCCAGGATGTTATTGTGGCAAAAGGTGTATTTTTGAATAAATTGAAATTAAATTAAATATAAAAATGTAAATAAACTGGTGAGGCGTACCATAAAACACTTTATGTTTTTACAAATTATTGTTCAATTCTGCAGATGCAAATTAGTCTTTGGCTAACTGGGGTGCATTAAATGGTGACATTTATGTTTATAATTATGCACGGTCCCTAATAAATAAATAAATAAATACTTTTTTGTATTGCTTTGACAGATATGTCTATAAAACTGTTATTAACTTATTTGCCCCAGAAAAAGTCATGGTGAAGTTTGTGATAACAGCAGCAGTCCTCCTCCTGATAGTGCCAGGGGTTGGTTTTGGTTATTCCTGTGGCCGAGCTGAGTATCTTATAGGAGATGAGTGCTGCCCCATGTGTGGACCTGGTAAGGAACAGGCCATGGAATATAGGAATACAGTGCACCCCCCCCCCCCCCCTCTCTCTCTCTCTCTCTCTCTCAGTCACACACACGCACACACATACTCACTTCCAAAAAATTCAACTTATATAAAATAAAAACAACTTGGTATGCAGAAAATGAGATACCTTACCTATTTCAGCACCATGACGACTTAGGCTACCTGATGAAAATCAGTGTTTTAATGCAAATCTTAATCTTCACAAAACTATGGTATGTTACTATGACTATAAATGTTCACCGTACTGTACATGTGGATTAGCTTATTGGCCTGCATGAGGGTGCACTGTAAATATATCTACCCCGAGGTTCACTGTTGACATTCAGAACTTTCTTCAGTTGCATTGATAACACAAACTCATAATAAATGCCTATTATACTGACTTTCCGATGACTTGATTCCTTAAGGTTATTACGTAAAGAGGCACTGTACTGAATTCAGGAGTACAACATGTGTTCCATGTCTGCCATCTACCTTCTCTGAAGCATCTAATGGGATGATATCTTGCAGATCTTGCACGTTTTGTGATTCAGGTAAGGCATATACGTAACTTAGCAGTTTGGACATTACGTTATAAACATTGTACATTGTTGATTGCAATTTAAATGTTATTTTTAATTGTGTAATAATCTTGGCTATGTTCTAATAAAGCTGCAGGTCTAAAAGTGAAGAGGGCCTGCAGTTCCACCCAAGATGCTCTCTGTGAGCCTCTGGAAGGATATTACTGCACTGAGTCTGTCAAAGATGGCTGCAGAGGAGCTGTGGAACACACAAAGTGTTTACCGGGACAATACATCAGACAACAAGGTTAGAAAAACTTTTGTGATTAGAATAAGCACTGAAAGCACATAGCCTACTGTACATGGCAGTCGATGTGTGTGAAAAAGAAAAGGCAGTGCATATACTGTAATAGCCATATCACTTTTACTTTTTTCTAAACAGGCACATCATCTTCAGATAATATATGTGGTGACTGTGTAGGTGACAGATACTCGAATGGAACATTTACATCCTGCAGACCACACACACAGTGAGTTCTTACAGTGGATACAGTAATTATTAGTTTTGGGAATTGTGCACTAATGTGTTGTATATCTAAAATGTGATTATTTGTGTGATCTCTCCAGGTGTGAGGTGATGGGACTTAGTGTTATAAGAGAAGGATCAACATCTTATGACACAGAATGTGGGGAAAGTCAAAACACTGTGGGCATAATAATTGCTGCTGCAGGGAGTGTTATAGTAGTTGTTTTTTTAATGGGCGGCATATATCTATTTATGAAGAAGAGAAAAGAATCTCGACGAGGTAAGAATGTGCATGCTTTAAGACAAAGTGCATAGCACTGAGATTACATTCCATTTCATTGTTTTCAACTGTGAGAGAAATTTCCAGAGTGTGTATGTAACCAAGTAACAAAGAGAAGTGTTCCCTCGCGCTTCTGTGGTATAGTCAGATCCGGTGCAACCAGAGCAGGACGAATTGTTAAGAAGGAGAGAGCGTCGGTGCAACACGGATGACTTATAAACTTTTATATTTTTATTCAATGGTGCAAAAACATAATGACTAACGTTTCGATGTTCTTACATCTTCATCAGAGATGTCCTGATGAAGATGTAAGAACATTGAAACGTTAGTCATTATGTTTTGCACCATTGAATAAAAGTATAAAAGTTAATAAGTCATCCGTGTTGCACCGACGCTCTCTCCTTTTTGTGTATGTAACCAGTTGCAACTTTAAATGTTTAACAGTTGTGCCTAGTCAGCGAACTAGACTTTGGAATGTTTGCCTAAACACCATTGTTTAAACCAGTTGCTCAATTTATGGACCCAGTCATAAATCAACACATGGCATGAGAGTCTTCTGTGCCCCAAAGGAAAAACACAAGTTGTGCCAATCAGTAACCAAAATGTTTATGGGTTTACTGCATGTTGGGGGGTTGCTGGTGTCCCAATAAATGCTTCTCTCGAGCTGTGATCTGGGAGTTGGGGCTTCGACGTGCCACCATGGCACTGTCGCTGTCCTTTCTCCCAGCGCTAGTGTCTGTACAAATGCATTAAACTCTTTGACTGACTTTGTCGGGCCGGCTCCATTGATTAGTAGTTATGAACATCTTAGAATTACTACACAACCCAACCCAACGACTTAAAATATTTGAATTCGAAAGTGCTCCGCAATGCTGTTGGAGCCTGTGTGTGGCCGCCTTCAAAGTGATATTCCACCGTTTGGGGAAATACCCTTATTTTCCACCTCCCCTCAAGTTAAACAGTTGAGTCATAATTTCTCCAGTCTATCCAGCTGTTCTCTTAGTCTGGCGGTAGGACTTTTAGCTGTAGCTTAGCATAGATTGAATCAGATTAGACCATTAGCATATCCTACAGGTCTCCTACTGTCTTGTTCAAAAGTGACTATGAATTCTGGTAGTTTTGCTGACTCTTCTGTTGTTGAAAAGTGTACTAAGACCAACAATATGTGATTTTCTAGCCTGCTATGGCATGGAACTAATCTCATTCAACGTATGACGGGACTATTTTCTTGTAATATCAGCCTAGAAACTTTCATTTTGGGTTGGTGTTAGGACACGTTACTACTACAAAAGGGTCAGGTTTTAATCATCTCAGAATTCTTAGTCACTTTCACAAGGCTATAATAGGAGAGAAGCTAACGGTCTAATTTGATTTAATGATCTATGCTAAACTGGAGCTGAAAGTCATTATTCAGTGAACGGCTGGATGAACTGAATAAAAGTAAAACTCAGTTGCATAACTTGAGGAGAGGTGGAAATTAAAGGTATTTCCCCAAATGGTGGAATGTCACTTTAATGCACATATGTTGTTTTTCATTATTAATACACAAGTATGTCTTAACATTCATATTCATTTTGTTTTGCCTTAATTTCCAGTCATTTGAAAAAGGTGTATTTCCATGATGGGCGTATTTACATCAGAATGATCTGAATGGTTTTCCCAGTTCTGAATGCTTCTCCCTGTAAATGAGGAGAATCAGCTGAAACGCTTTCTCCATGATGATGCCACAGGCATAGGAGAAAGGTAGGTCACTGTAGGCATTTGTTATACAATTTCTTTACATACTGTATGTTCTTACCTCTTTGTCAATGCCCTTGTTGAGGCTGACAATTGTCCTGACATTCTTTCCACTGACTGACTTGTGGCCTAGTGGTTTGGAACAAGTCTGCTGTATATCAATGTTGTACATACAGTAGTTAGTAAGGAAATTAAAGGTCTACTTGCCCAAATTTACTCAGTACTATTTAAGTTAAGTTGATTTCTGTACAGAAAGTCAGATTATTTGAACCATAACTACTAACAGTAGTCTTATTTTAAACTCATCAGTCCTGAACTCACCCAAACTTTATATCATCATTCTTCATTTCATTCTCCATGTGACAAACATAACCTATGTGGTAACACTTTCTATGAACCGAGTATTCATAGAGCATTATAAATGCATTCACAAAGGTTATAATGCTTTCATAAGGGCGTATAACTACTGACATTACAATTCATTACTGCTTATATGTTCTAATGACTGGAATTATAATGTTATCATATAAGCCTTTAGAACTTGAAGTGTCACAAAACATTATAGCCTTCTTTGGTGTTTTGATACTAGGGAAATATACCACTTTACTTAGTATCTGCAATGGTGCCTCATTCATTTTCATGAGTAATTATGTGCTGATCTTACTTTACTTAGGGTATGCACTGAGCAATTGTAACTCATCATTATGCGGCTTGAGCAATCAGACATATAAAACAACAATTAACAAATTGAAGCATTATGCTTTGTGACACTTCAAATTTTAAAGGCTTATGAGATAACATTATAATACTTTATGAGCACAGTCATGAGAACATATAAGCAGTTATGAATTTTAATGTCAGTAGTTATAAGCTTTTATGAATGCATTGTAAGTCTTTATGAATGCATTTATAATGCTCTATGAATACTGGGTTCATAGAAAGTGTTACCACATAGGTTTTATTAACTTTCCAAAGACATGGTATCAGAGGATTCAGGAAGATGCCACTGAAAGTGAAGCAATATTATGATTTCTTGAAAAAGTAATAATTAATCAGTAATATATTACTGACAACAGTAGAAGTAATAAGTAGTCAGTAACATTACTGACAACTGTACAACCTTTTCCCCTTGTGATGGTTTTAGCATTATTCAACTTTTACAGTATTATGTTGCCCATTTTTGAGACATGTTACATATGTACGGTGTTCTCCACAAACCAATAATTCTGCTTGGTTTCAACATATGATACTTTATATGTCTTTGCACTAGAATAGTACTCCAATTTGTTTGCGTTCTCATATTGGGGTAGTATCTAACCCTGTTAATTTCCTTCTTTCTCTGTGGTAAGAAAGATTGCTCTCATTCTGAGGATCTGCAAACCATTATGGAACACCAGGTATTGGACATAAAGGGGATGTAGTTGACTACCACTTCCTTGTGATCAGAGGACCATTTCTTGTAAAGACCATGCCTCAAGAAGAAGACCACTCTATATGAAGAGAAGACAACTGGTAAAGAGAAGACCACTTCTTGATAAGACTACCTCTTGTTAAGAGTAGACCACTCCCTGAGAAGACCACTTCCCGTGAAGAGAAGACAACTCCTTGTTAAGAGAAGACCACTTCCCGTGAAGAGAAGACCACTCCTTGTAAAGACTACTTCTCGTGAAGAGAAGACCACTCCTTGTAAAGACTACTTCTCGTGAAGAGAAGACATCTCTTTGTAAAGATTACTTTCTAAAGACTACTGTGAGGAGAAGACATCTCTTTGTAAAGATAAGACCACTTCTCGTGAAGAGAAGACCACATCTCGTGAAGAGAAGATGATTCCTTATGATAAGAAGACCATTTCCTGTAAAGAAAGACGGTAGACATGGCCTCTGGCTGTGTGAAACCCATATCCATGTTACTGAGTAGGGTCTTTGGTCTTAACATTGTTCTTTTAATTCTAGTTTGAAACTTCCCTGTGTGTATGCAACTTGTCCCTCTGTCTTTGTCTAGTGGCCTGTCTGGTTTTGTCATCATGCTTACTTTCTGTGTCAGGTCCTCATTGAAGTCGATGTGCATAGTAAGATATATTATCACAGACAGAGTTCATGTCTATGGAAGCAAGGGGATCAGTTCTGGGCTGACTGCAAAAGGGGGCATGCTGCTACAAGACCAAACATACTTCTAGAGGGTTGAATAAGTTGGGAAACAAGTTTCACTAACTTAAATAGATCCTATGCAAGATCCGGTGGCGTCTTCCAGTAAGCTAAGAACCAAACAAAACAGTTATTAAGCGTTTCTGCCAATAATCCTCCATTTAGAATTGCATAGTCGATGGAGAAAGCCACTAACAAAACATATTGACAGTTGAATGAGCTGAGAAGGCAAAAATCGTGTTGCAATTCAAACAGCAAGCTCCAGCTAAGTCACGTGACCTTGCTTGCTTGCTTGCTAATCAAAACAAACAGGGGTGGATGCTCCTATTGATCTTGCAAGGGAGATATCTGCCTGTAGGAGGCACGGACAAGCTCACAAAGTGGCTCATTTTACTCCGGAAAAAGTAGTTACAAGTCCGCACATCCAAACCTGACCTGGGAGCAGGACAATCAAATAAGTCTATAAAAATGAAAAGAAAAGTCCGCTACAACCGGGATTTATTGCTCCCACAATTTTTTTTTTTTCCGTTACGTTTCGGGTTTGCATCCTTCTTCAGAATATAATTTTACTCCGGAACATGTAATTTATCAATTCCAATGAGTTCTAGGCAATGTAAAGGTGCAATGAATAGGAAACATTGAAGTTTTATCAAAATGTTGCAAGTGGGGACTTTAAAGGTGCAATATGGGTTCCTGCATGGTTTCAGAGCGATTTCACTTTTGTCTCAAATTGTAGCCATCTCCCCTCCCAGCTGCCTGGCCCTGCAATATATTGCATAAACTGATTGACTGACATTTTGGATAAAGATATTTGATATAATTTTGTCATGTGCTGTTGTTTACTTCCCTTGTCAGTTCCTGGTCAAAGACTGAGTCTTCATGCCTATCGGAGCCCTGAGCTATCAATCAAGCTTGAGCTTTGCACCTATTGAATATTATGATACTTGTTCCACCTATCTGCCAATCTGTGATCAATTTTACACATCATGTTGGTGTCATTTGAAATGTATATATTTTTCATGATGTTCTAAACCATAGGTGCTCAAAGTGCGGCCCGGGGGCCAATGGCGGAAACATTTATGGGGCCCGCAATACAATCTGATAATGTTTTGAACCGTTAAAACTGAACATTGCTTTGAAATAATTAATCTCCGTTTAGTGATGTTTAGCTGTATCTATAGGCATTTATTTATTGCAGTAAATATAAACTGCAGAGATGCAATCTTTCTTTTTTTTTCTCTCTCTCTCCTCTTGCCCCTTTGGTGGCCCTCAGTTCAATGTTGGGTCCCTAAATTGGCCCTCACATATTAAAACTTTGAGAACCCACACTATCAGTGTTTTTATTAAATTCATCATTTTGGTTTAAAATATGGATTTCTTACGTATGTTTTATGCATGTTTTGAACAAGAAACCTGCTATCTGCTAAGAAACCATATACAGAAACATAATTACTACCTCTGCCAAGGAGGTTATGTTTTCGGTCGCGTTGGTTTGTCTGTCTGTCTGTTTGTCTGTCTGTTTGTCAGCAGGATAACTCGAAAAGTACAGCACGGATTTGGATGAAATATTCAGACAACGTGTATATTGGGACAAGCAAGAACTGAATCGATTTTGGTGGTGATCGGTGATCCAGAACATGATCTGGAATTTATATTGTGTCTGTGACCACATTGACTTGGCGGAGGTCTGCGCTCTCTGAGCGCTTTTCTAGTTTGTCATGTTAATTTGAACTGAATAACTGCAGTGCTGTGCATGACAGCAGCTCTTACTTCTCTATTTTAACAAGGGGTATTTTTAAGGAGATTTGGCAGTTTTTAAGGCACGAAAGTGTGAAGTTCTCCATAACTTCAAGGGAATTAACTGTTAAAGTTCAGAGGGAGAAGCACTGCTGATAATAGAAAGCAGTAGTTAGTTTGTCCTGTGGCAGTACAATGCTGTTTTGCTGTGAACTTTATAATTCCTTCCCCTTTACTGTCAGTTCATGCATGTTCTCAGAAAATGGGTTATTATGGTTTGTTGCTTACAGGCGTTTACTGGCACCAATGGGAGATTG
Source organism: Sardinella longiceps (assembly GCA_027497455.2). Classification (NCBI taxonomy): domain Eukaryota; kingdom Metazoa; phylum Chordata; class Actinopteri; order Clupeiformes; family Clupeidae; genus Sardinella; species Sardinella longiceps. The sequence goes on along the minus strand of JAODXP020009519.1, from coordinate 102,713 downwards.
AATTGTATATGTTTCTTTTTCTGGTTATATTAAGGTCATGCTGGGCAAATCCTCCTCTCTGCAGCCATCTTGATAATGTTTGTGTGCAGTTATGTCAGTCAGAAGAGAATAAAGGAATGACCACCTTCTCATTATATTGATTATATTGTATAATCTCCTCAAGAGGCTTCCAATAACCCCTATAATCATCAGACCCCTCCAAAAATGCTCACTTACTCACAAAAATACGGCACTTCCTGATTCCTGTTTTCATCCAAACTGGAGCATCTCACTTTATTAGGACCAAAGGTTGGTTGTATCTATAATACAATATGATTTTACTATGCCATCAAGTGACAATAAATTGGGACGATTCTTTGTGCAGGAAAATACATTAGGTCCATAGACCACACAGGATAAAGGCCTCTGTACACGGTTTCCAATGCAGTTCAGAGTAGTGCACTTTCAATGGATAAATGCATAAAAAAGTCAATGATAAGTTTATGTTAGATTCTGACAAATTCTGATTGATAATCGACTAATCGCTATGCAATTTTTCAAATGTAGCCTAACTTACTTGCTATTACTGAAGAAGTGCTAGGTTTATTGGATTGAGTAGCTTTCATAACTTTTTAATCTTGACCACCAATATGCATTACCTCACTCACGTCAGATCATGCGCTACGTAACTTTCGTAAGGCCTCCGCGCAACGATCTGATGTTGATGCCATTGGGAGGGATTTCAAGCCCAATATTTCCTAACCGGACCAATCAGGGCTGCTGGCTGCTGTGTAGCGAAGACGCAACTGTTTTGAATTCAACCAATCCAACAAACGTAACCAGCGTCATCGGTTGGTTTCGATGTGGTTGGCTGAAGTGTACGTCAATTAAATTGATGGACAAGCCGTTTGTCCAGTTAGATTCAAGGATTTCTGGCTCATGAAATAAATCGTCTATCGCAGAGGATCAGATGTTCGCCAGTTCCAAAGAGTATCAGTTTGATGCACTGTGTGTGTGTGTGTGTGTTTGTGTGTGTGTGTGTGTGTGTGTGTGTGTGTGTGTGTGTGTTTGCTGAGGGAGTGGTCAGTTCGTCCTCGTGTCAGCTTGAACTGTTGGAAGACCTGTTGACTGGGAGTTTGTTATTTGCTTTCAGGATTGTGCATTCATCAACATGAACATTCTCTGAATGCCTTGAAAGGTTGTGCTCTCAGCTCTGTGCTCTGTTGATAAAAGTAGCCAACCGTTCAGCAACTTGTTAATACAAATTTTGTGGTCTCAGACGAGATCAAATCAATAATGTGCACAAATTGGCTCCTCTAAAAGTGTAGTTATCTGTGAACGGTTCATGTTCCTTAAAAAGTTCCATTTCATTTGCTGATTGCAAATGCATCAAAAATAAAACCCACAACTAATTGTGTGTAGGTTCTTCAAGGGCTGTCACCATTCTCAGACAACTGAAATAACTTGATGAAATAAGACCAAGGCTATCATTCACTTCACTATAGATGAAAAAAAAGTATTCAGTTACCATAGAGTCAGTCAAAAAGCCTGGGCTCATTGGATTTTTTTATTTATTCATCCTCTAGCCTGACGGGATACCGAAAGCTCAAATGCATAGCCTACATACTTAACTAGGCCTAGTCACAGAAACACAGCAAATGACCTAGGCCTATACAATATGATGATAATAATGTGTCACTGAGACCAACAGTACATTCCCAAGACATGCATGTCTTCTATTCTAAATATGCATAGGCATTTCATTACCTTCTTACTAAATGCCCATGAAGGCCTGTCTTGAGTTTTCTTCTTGGTACTGCTCACTGACTTTGCTTTGCTTTGTTTTGTTTTGTTTGCTTTCACTTTCACTTTTATTCATATTATCTGACCTGATATCCTGGTTGAACTCACTATTGATACAATACCAAACAAACAAAGGCAAAAGAGCAAAAGAACAAACAAAGGCAAAAGAGCAGTTTACACTGAGTCAACGGCAACAAAATACTGAAATTGAAAGTATGATTAAAAGTGGTTCGTTACTGTGGTATGTTTGTTAGTTCAAAGTATAACATTGACATGGAACAGTGATTGAAATGACTAGCTCTATTACATACAGTAGATGTCCCAATATCACCTTGTCAGCCAATCAGAAGACTATGTAATTTCTCCCAGTGGCAAACTTGAACTTTTTGTTCAACTTTTGTCAACTAGCTAACTAACTAACTAATTAATTAATTAATTCAAGTTAATGCCTGTAACCAGCACTGAGCGCTCACAGTGTTTTTAGTTTGTGACAAACACATTTCATCATAACCTAATGAGGCTGTTTCTCTCACTTTTCTGTCTGCTAAAAGAATTTCAAATTCCATATCTTTTTTTCTTTAAGATATTTTCTGGGCTTTTTGCCTTTAATCAGATAGAGACAGTGTAGAGGTAGACAGGAAACAAGAGAGATGGTATGGGATCAGGAAATGACCTTGGGTCGGACTCGAACCCGCACGTTCCCGGAGTAATGGTATGACACTCTTGCCGACTGAGCCACAGCGCTCACTCAAATTCTATATCACAACTTAGTAACTAATATTTAGACATTATTACCAACATGTCAGCATAGCTACTTTAACTAATTAAAATAAATTACATCAGGCAGCTAATATTTGATTGACAGTGTAGAAAAGTAGTTGGATAAATTGTTTTGAATGGTGCAATGCCTCCCTCTAATGGTACAGAAAAGGAGCCTATTGGCTCCAGTGAGGCAGGATCAAGGAAAGCTGTGTGACGAAGGAAAAAGACCACTAAGCTTGAGACTAGACTTGAGACCACTGACCACAGTTGGATCAGACTCAGGAATCCACATTTATTGGGGGAAATTAATCAACCCCACCCACTATTCAGTCCAGGAAAGGCCTACAGAAATGAACATGATGGTTTTTGAAAAGTCATCAGTCATCTACGTTTACTGTAGGCATACAGTAGATTCAGATGTGTAACTGCAGAGGTCTATGGACCAAACTTCCTCTTGATTTTCATCAACTCACATTATGGAGGCGTTAACCAGACTTTTCATCTGTATTCAGGTGCTGCATAAGCTGACTGAGGTTAATTGGTTGAAAGTCAATGGTGAAGTGAGGGAGCTGGAAAAAAAAAAACTACAAACGTCTCATGGCTGTGACAGGGTCCAATTTTAAACTGCTCTCTTGAAGTTTAGCAACAGTCCCTTAAGTCCTGGGGTGTGTCTTTATGTCCAATAAAAAAAAATGAAAGCCCAAAATATCCAAATAGGTATGGGGTAAATTGTGTGCATGCTACCTCTAGAGGGTGCCATGGCACCATTCGAAACAGAGTTTGGCCAACACTAATCATGGCCACCATAATGTGACCCCTTGATCAAACTGTGCATAATGTAGGATCTGGGACAAGAAGAAAAAAAAACATAGGACAAGAAATGGCACTAAAATTTCATAAAATAGATCACTGAAGAAATACTGTAGGCTAAATGTAGGACATCTATTTGCACAAGAAATACTTTGTAAGAATATAAGAATTTAAACAGCTCTTTAGCCACGCAAGTCTAGCCTGATACGCCAGACTATACCACTAGAGTGTGTCTAGAGTTCTAGGCTAACGCAAGTCAAGACACATCATATGTATCACTTTCTTTTCATCCTGTTTGACTGAACAATGCCGAATTGTGCTCTTCATCAAATGTTGTGTTCCTCCCCTTGATGTCGTAGTGGTAAACCACCAATAATATTCGAGCATTTATGGTGCAATTGAATGAGCTGAATTCCTGGTAGGCCTATTATGTTTTCTTAAAGTTATGCTTATATGGGAGAAACACTGTGTTCCTGCCTGCACACACTGAGGCTAGGCTGAAACATGCTATAGGGCTGAAATGTACTACACTGATATGTATGAGAGCACATTTCACCCTCTTCTGCCAGGGAACATACGTCACTCTGCTATCTGACACATAACTATATCTTCAGCTAATGCATAACATCTTAAAGCATGGATGAAACATTTTTAAAACCTTGATTGTTAAGCTAAATTTAGCTCAGTCATCCGTCCGTCTTAACATCCCTCACAACGTTTTACAGACTAAAACATGCCTACAGTACTACCAGGGGTTGAATGCAAACACCCATGCTAAAACCAGCATTAACACTGGTCTCTCGAGATTTATTGCTTACTTCAAAGTAACTTACCCGACATTGCTACAAGAGTTGCTAAAAATCCCACCCGGTGTTCCCGGTCTCCTGATTGGTCCTGAGATCCCTTTCAACAGGCACGACCTCAGATGCCTGCGCATCATTTGATGTGAGTGAGGTTTCCAGAGGCCCCTCAGATCCTGGGTAGGCCTACACATCTGACGCACTTGGAATTTTCACAACCCAATTCCACATTATTCAGCTCTTACTGTAATTAAAAATTAGATGTAGCCTACATGTGAAATGGTCATGCTATGGTTTCAAATTCAAATGTATTGGCTAGGATTTTTCTCTTTTACGGTAAAAAAACCCCATTACATTACTGAGATTTTCGGTAGGCTAGCCTACACATTTTTTGGTGAAATATTGAAATGATAAAACGAGACATCAGACTGTTTTTTTTTTTTTTTTTACAGTAATTACGTAGGCCTAATATTTAGTTATTTAGTCTCAAGGGATGGGCAGCTGCCAACATCCACATAGCCTACTCACAGACACATACGCGATAGATAGATAGATAGATAGATAGATAGATAGATAGATAGATAGATAAATAGATAGATAGATAGGCCTAGATACTTTATTGATCCTTAAGGGGAAATTCAAGGTCCCAGCAGCTTAAAACACCACACACACCATGCTACTATGTACACAGGATGATGAAAAACAAAACAAATTAACATGCCTAAATTAACATTACTAGGCAAAAGAACAGTAGAATCCAAATACTAAAGACAAAAAGAGATAAAGATGCGCATTAATGTACTGGGGATTGGTAATGTAAAGAGTCCCAGTATGAGGTGTGTGTCGAGGTACTACTGCAAATAAGTCCAATAGTCCAACAGTACAAGGTTAAAGTCTATTGACAAGAAATAAATTATGTGCATATGTGAATATGGACAATAAGAAAGAATATGTAGGCATAATATCACAGTTCTTAAAGAACATAAGAATAAGAATTAAGCCTAGGCTATGGCATCAGTGCAAGGATAAGTCAGATGTAGGAGGAGTTGTTTCTGAGTAGGAGGGGTAATAGCCTGAGTAGCCTATCATTTGCCGTTTGTTTTGTAACAAAGTCTGATTAAATAGGCTACAGATAACGAAAAAGGGAATATTTTTTCGACTTTTCACACTTATTTTTATGGAGATTGTGTTCATTGTCTTTTCCTTATGCGGCGGGTTCTAACGCTGTTGACTTGACCCACCGAATGGAAAAAAGTTCAAAGTTTGTCCATTAGACACTTCTTTCCACTCAAGTTCTGTCGGTCAGACGTTCCAGTGTTGTCGGTAACATTTTAACGTAACTTAATTTCCCAAGGCTATTGCTGCTTCTAGGATCAAATAAGGTAAGCTGGTAATATAACGTTATTTTCCTTAGGGTATGCTATTTATATGTTGTTATCTGAAGCCATTTTCTGAAGCCCTTGGAGTGCTGTGGTCGCGCATTACACTGATTTGATTCACAGTTGTTGTAGCCTAATAAGAGTTATTAGTTGTCAAATTTGTCCTTTTATTTATCAGTTTAAAGAGTAGGTTACAGGAGGTTTATCATTTCTTCTAGCAAGGTGTCGCCGTTGGCTTTGCGCTACAGGTCCTGCACTGCACAGCCAGGTGTCAGTGCAGACAGGACCCGACAGTCATTAACAGTTGCATGAATTATGAACGAAATGAACTATTTCCTTTATTTATGAAGTGCAAAATGTGTCCACATGGCCTGCTTCAAGCAGGATAGTAGATTTTGGCAAACGGATTTGGATGAAATTTTCGGACAATGTGTAGGCTATATTGGGACATGCAAGAACCGATTCGATTTTGATGGCGATATGTGATCCAGAACATGATCTGGAATTTATATTGTCTGTGACCACATTGCCTTGGCGGAGGTCTGCGCTCTCTGAGAGCTTTTCTAGTTATAATGGTAGGCCTAATTGATCTGTTGGAAAATGTGTGTTCATTTTACTGAATATATTTAAGTCAAGCTAAGAAAATGAGGCCATCATTCCGGTAAACGCCTCCAGTTAGTGTTGATCTACAATTTAGTGAGAGGGAAGACACGCACACATTATCTTGATCTGCTTTTAAATAACACGTCAAGATCCAACAGATCTTATGCAACAGAGTAGTGTGGCATTTCAGAAGAATGTGATGATTTGTAGTCCAACAAAAGGTTCAAACGAGGACATAACACCTGCCAAGACTTGCATAACATCTTATATAACGTAGGATATTGTATAACGTCCTGGTATCTTTGTCTTCAGTCAGCAAAGAACTTTTTTTTTTTTAAATCAGATATTTGCATAGCCTAACCGAATAGTCTAGGCTATCTTGTTTTGCACCTCTGGTGTGTTGACTAGCCTATAGAATAGCATACATTCAGTAGCCCATAGGCCGTGTTAGAATTGACTTTTGGCTGGCTGCTGGCTTTAAGGACTGGAATTTAGGCTACTTGTTGCAACTAACTTCCGCATACATCATGGTTATCATGCATATTTTGCATTACTTTCATCTGTCAGTTGCGCACGTCTTTGCAAGCGGACACAACGCATCTGCAAGGCGCATGCATAATGACAAAAAGTGTGCAGCTATCGCAACAGCGATTGCAAGACACATACTGGGGATTTTTGGATCTATTTCTATTAGGCTACTGTGATCTTCCCTAAGAGGAGACATCGACGTAAGTTTTCACTGCGTAATGCTGCAACAAGTCTAAACGCAGAACCCGCCGCTCTCATGTGCCTCAGCTGACGCCTGTTCTAACAGCAAGTACATTTCAGCCCTATAGCATGTTTCAGCCTAGCCTCAATATAGTTGTGCGCTGCTACTTGGTGTAAATATAGCGAAGATCTGTTCCGCATTAGAACTCTGCAGTCTGCGCTGAACGCTGGCTGAACCACAAGACATTTTAAGAAAATGTTGCTCTGTTTAATGCATGGATGTATGTTCTCACAGTGGGGCCCGGGCCGCTGAACATCTGGTAATATCTGTAAAGATGTTACAACTATGAATTAAATCAATCTGATAGTAATGTCCATTTTAGGCATTTATTTATTGCAATAAATATTAACTGTAGAGATGCAACATAGACATTAAAATGATTAGAAATGTGATTTTGAGTTGTTTTTTTCCTTCTCCGATGGCCCTTTTGGTGGCCCTTAGTTCAACGTTGAGTGAGTCCCTGAATTGACCTTCACAAACCTTTAGGAACCCCTGTTTTAATGGGTAGATGAGAGAAGTGGACTCTTTGTCACTCTATGTCATGATGATGAGAGTGAGAAGTAATATCAGCAAGATCTGGCACATTTCCACATGATCAGGCAAATTTTTACTTCTCTCTGTTTTGTTCCTCCCACAATAAGCTCATGTGTGCCATTTTGATGGAAATGTCACACATCACTTGACAAATAGTCATAGTGGCTGATGTGTTTTTTTCCACACTTCCTACCTCAGCAAATTTGTTTGTTAATAAAACCGTTCCCACAGAAACATGCAGACACATTCTATATACAATATGCACTAAGACAGAGACAGCTAGGCCTATTCTGATTAAAAAGTCATTGGCGTCCCACTGTCAGAGGGTTAGCAAAGGACTTTTGCATTTAATAGCAATACTGAAACAAACTGATAGGCTAACTGATACTGAGGCTGAGAACTGAGGCTTTTTTGGCCAATAATCAGTTTCTATGTGACATGTGACTTCCTCGAATGATTGATTATTTCTGTATAACAGCACATCCCATTAGCCGTTATCCCTTACATACTTTTTATGTCAATAATGTCAACATACAGTAAGTACAATTCAATACAGTCCATACAGGATTCAGCTGTGTGTGTGAGTCATAGAGAATTGCAGACTGGCGCAAGAATAGCACAATTAGGGGCTATAAATAGTCTAGACGTACAAAGTGCATTTTTGTAAACATGAACAAAGGCCATAATTCACGAAAAGCCCATAATTGCCTCTTGGGGTGGCTGAGAATGTTTATCTAGTGCTGATTTTATCTGAGGAAGTATTATGTGCTTTTACAGGGAATTTTATCCTGCTGCATCACAATGAGCTCACTTCCTTAATGTTTTCCAGTGTAGCCGCTAGCGGTCTTGAACCACTACCCCACCAACTACAACAAACTCCCGGCATGGGAGTCAGGCACTCTAACCACTGAGCTTAAAGCCCAGGCTCCTAACTCAGCAGTTAGAAACGCCCATTAAGGAATTGAGTTGAGAGGATTTACCCATACTGCCGCAAGCTAGCCGAGCTAGTATGTGAACTCTAGACCTACTCTAGCGGTAGCAAAATGGAATTTCCTCAGTGAGTATGTCTAACTATGAGCCATAGCCTAGGTTTTACTCAGACATCGGGGGTGTCTATCCAATTTCAATGCTCAAAGTTCTATTCAGGCATTGTGGTGTTCTACCTGGATTTGTCCCTAGCATGTTGAGACCAAACCTGTTCCCTTGGTAAACTATTTTCACATATTATAACAGAGGTCAGATGTCACCCCTCAGTATTGGATTTCACTTACATTTTTAGTTGTTGAGTTATGTCTCATATTCATGAGGAAGTGATTCTTTGTCATCCAGCTTGACTATGATCATATGATATGATCATATGACTTTGGAATCCAACCCAAACTAGTTTAAATGTCGTTTTAGCTGCGTGAAATTTGCTCAATAAACAAATCCATCCTAAAATACCATCCATCCTAATATACCCAGTAAGTCACACATCTGCTGTCTGCTGTATGAAAATAAACTGATGAAGTGGGCAATAAAACACATTTTGGTTGTTGTTGTTGTTTTGACAGATATTATGATACTGCCCATCATGACCTTGTTGTGTAGCTGTGTGAATGCCATACCGAAGTCAACTGGAAGTCAGCTAGATGAAGCCATGAAGTGGGTGATAATAGCATTGATCCTCCTTATGACTGTACCTGGAGTCTGTCCAGCCTGTGGCCGAGCTGAATATCTTACTGGACAAGAATGCTGCCCCATGTGTGCACCTGGTAAGAAATAGGCCATGAACTGTAATAGATTCATACAACTACAACACATGTCAATTTATAATACATGCCTATATGTGGACAGGTGATATATTTTGGCCCATACCAACCACAGGGCTGATATGTTTACAGTTCAGACCCATGCAAACTAATACACATGTAAGATGAAATGTACTGTACACCAAGCAAGTCTAAGATTTTCTAAATGCAGGACTCTCACTACACTCATTTAATTTTTAAAATGTATTATTTATTTATTTTTATTAAAAAAATTAATTACAACAGGTTTTCACCTTTTATATGTGGATTGGATAGCAGAAGGGTGGACTACAAACATATCTGTCATTCACTTTATGAACATAAACTCATGGTAAACTCGTATTGCTTTTTGATTTGTTGATTTCTTTTAAAGGTTATTATGTTAAGAGACACTGCACAGAGTACACTAGTACTACATGTGTGCCGTGCCTCCCATCTACCTTCACCGATGCCCCCAACGGAATGATCTCTTGCAGATCCTGCAGAGTTTGTGACTCAGGTAATGTACAAACTTCAGCAGTTATATTTTGCTTATCTTGTTGTTTATTGACTACTGATTATGAACTCTGCAACAATAAACATTATCCTTTGTGGATTGTATCTTAAATATATATTTTAACATTGTAATCCCTGCTATGAAGCTGCTGGTCTAAAAGTGAAGAGGGCCTGCAGTTCCACCCAAGATGCCAGCTGTGAGCCACTTCACGGACATTACTGTACTGACCCAATCAAAGATGACTGCAGAGGAGCTGTGGAACACACAAAGTGTGAAGCAGGACAATACATCAAACAACCAGGTTAGAAAAACTTTTGTGATTACAATGATAGCTGAAAACAGACATGACGGTTGAGATGTGTGAAAAACAGATGTCAGTGTGTAAAATGGTGATATAGTATACATGTAACTTTTATTTACCGGTACTTCATTTTGTTTTTCTAAACAGGCACATCATCTTCAGATAGTATATGTGGCGACTGTGTAGGTGACACATACTCGGATGGATCATTCATATCCTGCAGACCACACACACAGTAAGTTCCTACAGTGCAGCCTCTATTGTTTATAGTTTTATTATGTATCCAAACTGTCTTTATTTGTGTGATCTCTCAGGTGTGAGGTGATGGGACTTATTGTTATGAAAAAAGGATCGACGACTTATGACACAGAATGTGGGGAAAGTGAAAACACAGTCCCCATAGTAGTTGGTCTCATAGTGTCTGTCATACTGGGTGGTGTTTTAATTGGGATTCTGGCATTTATCTATTTAAAGAAGAAAAAAGCTCTAGGAGGTAAGAATGTTCATGGTTTAATGTGTGTATCATTTGATTTTTAAAATCACAAATGTAAAAATAAGTATAACATTTGTCTTCATTTTGTTTTGTCTTAATTTACCTTTTACAGGTGTAGTTTAGATATAAGCAGGCAAAACCTGATGGGGGTAAATACTTGATCAGGTCTCTTCTGGTGCTCTCTGTAAACAAGGAGAATAGCTTTTCAACGCTACAAGCATACTTTCTCTGTGATGATGTCACATGAATAGGAGAAAGGTAGGTCACTATTTGTTTTACAGTTTCTTTACATAGGTCATCATTTCTTTGTTTGCTGTTAGTCCATGGGAGGGTTTCCATCCAACTCGTAATGCACGCTTAATTTATGTGAATATCAAATCTTCGGATGGAAACGACTGCAAATTTGCATATTTTCCACTAATTTGAATACAAATCTAAATCAATTGAGAGGTGTGGTTTAAATCCTCCACATGCAGGATTTAGGTAAAACTTTGATGTTTCCTATTCATTGTACCTTTATATATATCGCCTAGAAGCCATTGGGATCCTGTACAGCCCGGGTGTGGGACGGTGCTTCAGTGGGCCCAGCACCGGAGGACAGATGAATCCTGGGAAATGGCGAAGCACTCCGATGGCCTCAGCACCGAAGGGCAGATATGTCCAGGCAGTTGAGAGACAGTTTCTCGAAGGTGGGGTGAGGCTAGCAGCTACTAGTTGCAAGACATTCCAGTGAAAACTAGCACAAACTAACCTAGCGAAACAGCTAGGTTCCTATCCAGTGACAAGAAACAACCAAAATTAAGAGAACAGCTCAAATATCACTCGATGGTGTGAAGCTGGATTCCCCAGTACATGTAATGAACACAAACCAGACTGGACAATGATCAAATACTCTTCACTACACAAGCAATGGAGCAGCATGCAAACACACGTGACCTCTCTCTCTTCCACTGCTGATGGGACTAGTGTAAGCTTTATTCTTGTGAAGAGTGTGAATTTGCGAGCATTAGTCATATGGAAATTACGATTGGTTGATGACAAAATTCAAATAAAAGTACAGAGAACAAATTGGTCTGAATTTAAAGTATCAAAAGAATATTCCAAACCGCATAGCTTTATTTATTTATTTATTTATTTGTTTGTTTGTTTGTTTGTTTGTTTGTTTGTTTTTATTTATTTATTTATTTATTTGTTTGTTTGTTTGTTTGTTTGTTTGTTTTTATGAAAAAAGTTTCTCAAAAGAAACAGAAAACAAATTGTCATTTGGTCTATTCAGTTGAACTATAGGCTAAATGTTAATTTGGATATGGCCATGATAAAATGTTTTGTGCACTACTCGGGTAAAAATTTAAGCCATAATATCTGACTGTGAATAAAAACTGAGCTGACAACAACAACCTTGAACTTTTCTTTGGAACAGAGGTTGATTAAGAGGGAAAATCCGTTTTACCCAGCAGATAGGAATTGCCAGCTGTTTGGAAGTAATCATGTGCTTTTATTGGTAGTAAGCAAGAAGAGGTCTGTGACATTATTTTGTGATGACAACTGTCTACTGCCTGTAGTAATGTGACATACGCTTGGGAAACCAAATGAACAATAAGCTCTTTTAAGTTTTGAACTATCATTGAGGAGTTTTGTTACTTTTTTTGGGGGGGGTCAAAGTCTGTTAAGTGATTGGCCCCAATAAGGCTACACACATAACTTTATAGTATTACAATACCCAGGTAAAATTGCAGTGTCATGCTGTATTAAAAAGATATTGCAATACAATGACAATAGCTGTTGTTTGGTAGTGAACGTCTCTACTTTTGGCATTGGGTAGCCTATTATTGTGGTAGTTTGGCTTTTTTTTGCACATGAACTATTTAAGTTCAGCATAACTTAAAGGAAATTGAATAAGTTCAGAGAATCAGCGCTGATAATAGAAAGCACTGGTCAATCTGTCCTCTGTCATGTTAACTCCCCTCTCTGGTGTAGGAAGTACATGCTGTTTTGAACTTTATGTCTTCCCTTTTACTGTTAGTGCATGGTGTTCTCAGCAATCACCACCATCCCCCACATTGGGGGACTGTCAACTGAAATATAGCCTAAATATTTTGTTGTTTGGTTGTTTTGTTTCATTTCCTTTTATTGTTGTTTATCTCATATCTTTTTTCATTTTTTCCTACTTTTTGTTTTGTCTTTTCTCCTCCTTTTGTTCCTTCATTCAATTCACAAAGGTGTTTTGAAAATGAATATAAACATAAACCAAAGGCTAGTATTGTATTAAAAAGAAAAAAAAAAAAGAAAACGCAAAACAAATAAAAGTAAATATCAAACTTAATGGAATAGTTAACTTGTTTGTTGTCAACTTTATCAGGATCAAAGTTCATGTAATTTCAACATAAAATAAATGTTTTGCATAGTATACTGTATGCTTTACACCATAGGTTCTCAAACTGCGGCCCGGTGGCCAATGGTAGTCCATGAAAACATTCCTAGTGGCCCGTGCTAACATCTGATAATCTGTAGTTCATAAGTGGTGGTTAACATCATCTTTAGTAATTTCTTTATCACAATAAATGTAAGCTGTAGAGATGCAAAATAGTCATTAATTTTCCCCACCGCTACTTTGGCGGCCCTCAGTTCAGCCAGGGGTTACTAAATTGGCCCTCACCTATCATAACTCTGAGAACCCCTGCTTTAAACTCTCTCTGCTGAGGATAGGTGGATTCCCCAGCCTTCCATTCTTTCCCAGTTAGGCTGCTTTCCTGTTGTACCCTGCACCTGAAGGGCCACTTCTCAAACAATAATTCCCATATATTTCCTTCCAGAAAACTTCCTGTCACACACATGCATGAGATTCCTGTTTATCAGGAATAAGGAAGTGACATTAAATAGACATGAAGGTGTAAAAAATAGACAAGGGAATTCCCACTCTTGCAACCTGAAGCTCAAGATGCGAGACAAGGAAGTTTATTAGTCACAATCCTATAGTTACTGAAGTCTAAAATGCAGTGATCCAGTCAAAAATGCAGTGATCCCGGGGGCACTGTGGCTCTAGCTAGAGCATCGTACCATTACTCCAGGAACCCGGGTTCAAGTCCAACCCGAGGTCTTTTCCCAATCCCATCCCGTCTCTCTCTCCCACTTGTTTCCTGTCCACCTCTATACTGTCCTATCTGATTAAAGGCAAAAAGCCCAAACAATATCTTAAAAGAAAAAAATAAATAAATAAATGCAGTGATCCCTTGGTGGAAGTCTGCATTTTTGTGCTTTTCTAGTTTACATTTAATTTTTTTTTTAAATAATATATTTAGGCTTATATTTAGCTTGGTCATAACCGGCCCCTTGGTCTCGCTTCTCCTTGTACTGGGATTCTGGTTATTGAGAAACGTTTTTTTTTTTTGCTGGAGATGTTTAAATTCAAAAAGACTTGAGAATACCATAGCCTCTCTTGACTGAGAGTCTATGGTATTCTTGTGCTGCACTCTTAGAAGTTGGTTGATTGGATAGGACAGGATGCATCTGATACAAATGAGGCCAATGGCCAGAAATTCAGACAGAGTAGCCTATTGGATGGAGTTGAAAATTTAATGGAATTACAGAGAAAGGCCAGGCTAGTGTTAGAACAAAATTGTTTTTCTATGTGTGGCTGTTACAGGGAGGAAAGGAATGACGCCAAACAACACAAAGTACTGCAATCCAAAATGGGTTGCTGGAGATGTTGCATTTCTGCACGTTCTCTCAGCTTAGAGATTCCACAGAGCTTTTAGTGCCCATTGTATACATTGTTGCAAACCCGGTTGATTCCCAGAATGTCAGCGTTTCATTTTGTTAGAACACAGTGTCCAGAACAAATACTTATTCTTACATCTTATATTACATTTTAATGTTACAATCAAGTATTATTGTAAATGAAAGTAGGCCTATGTACTGAATAAATTATGAAATTCAATTCAGCATGGCTTATGGCTCAGGCCAGAGTATGCATGGCCCCACAGAGGGCTGAATTGGTCAGTGAATCTTCAATGATCTTTGGTGACACCGCAGCTGGAAAAGCTGGCTTCGGCGTCATTCCTTTCCTCCCTATAACGACCACGGACAAATATTTTGCAAATGACAGTACTGTCAAAGGGTCACAGTGGTCTTCCTCAGGATACCCCATATGAAAAAGATTCATATGAAACTTATAAGAAGTGTCATATAAAAACATATAAAAACCTTTCCTGCCAGAAACATATGTTACTATCCAAATCTTATATGGCACATACTACAAAAGTGGCCCGTTTCTCATTTAAGTCATATATGAATGAAGCGCACAATATATATGATTTGAATAAGTAAATTATAAGGAACATTAAGTTTCAGTGTATGAGACATACAAATTACATAATAGGTTTGTGTATGAAACATACATGTAACATACATGAAATTTATATAAAAATATGCAGGCTTTATATTTTGATAAGAATATAATTAACCCACATGGAATTGGTGAGACACCACAGACACAGTGAATTTACCTATACTGACCTAGTATAGTGGGCTGCATGCTGGAGAGTAAGCCTACTGATAGTTTAGATGACGCATTGGACGGGAATCGAACTGTCAACCTTATAGTTACAAGTCTTAAGCCCTAACCACTAGACCACAGCTGTCTGACACAGAACTTGGCAACAACACCTACCATGGCATTCCCATGTATATAGAATATAATATAAAACACATATGTTTTCTTTTTTAAAATATTATTTGGGCTTTTTATTAGATAGGAGAGTGTTGATGACGGGACCCAAGTGGGAGAGAGAGAGATGGGGTGGGTTCGGGAAATGACCTCGGGTCGGAATCGAACCCGGGCCCCCGGGGTAATGGTCTGACGCTCTAGCCACTGAGCCACGGGCGTCTATGTTCTTAATATGTGAATTTGTGAATTATTTGACTGCCCTACACACCCTGAGATTCTTATACAACATATAGGCCTAAAACATTGTAAAGTTTATATAAATCTTTTTTACATGGGATGTGTCATATACAATTCTTACATGGTGCAAAGTTGTATAAGTTTCACATTATATGGATTTTATATGGATTTTGCATGTGGCCTGAGTCCCCTATAAACCCTATATAAGACTCTTATACAACATAACAAAAACATTGTACAATGAAGTTTCACAGTATGTGCATTTTATATGGATTTTGCATGAGCTTTGAGTCCCCTATAAAATATATATAAGATTCTTATACAACATGTAGGAAAAATGTAAGTTTCATATAAATCTTTTTCGTATGGGACACATCCAGGATGCACATCCTGAGTTCATGTGGGATATTTCAGTTTTATGTGGGCGTTAGTTTGATGGCTGTCTTGGGACTTATTTACTTATTTATTTTTGCTGTGAGTGAAAATAGTTGTTTGTATGGAGCCCAGCTAAAGACATGTTGGTTAATATTTTTAGACAGAACTTTCACGTTCCCTTGCAATACCTTTCGCCTTCCCCCGCAATAGTTCTGGTATTGCGAGGGAATGCAAAACCACTGCCAAGCAATGCAAAAGGTATTGCGAGGGAATGCAATAATACAGGCTGGAAAAAATTAACCTCCATGACCCCAGCAGGGCTCCATAAGTTTGCCCTCATGTCAGAGAAACTGCATGCCAACTGTGAGCATGTGCTCTGTGCTCTGTTGATAATGGTAGCCAACGGTTTTGAAACTTGATAACACAAATCTTGTGGTCTCAGACGAGATTAAATCGATACATGTGGACAAACTGGCTCCTCTGAATGTGCAGTTATCTGTGAGTTCCTTTGATAGTTCTTTCAGTTGCTTATTGTAAATGCACCAAATATAAAACCCACAACTAATTGCATTTTTGCACTGTCACCATTCCCAGAAATAAGTTTGGTGAAATAGGACCGAGGCTATCATTCATTTCACTCCAAGTGAAAATAGAAGCATTCAGTTCCCATAGTCATTCAAAAAAAAAAACATTGTTACCAGAGTGGCTTATATTCACTCCACTCACACATTTACTTTCAGTCTTTCTTCTAGTCAAAGTACAAGTCAAAAGTACAGTCTGTCTATCTTCTTTCTTATCATCAACTCATACATCTTGCCTGACAGGAAAAGCCAAACTCAGCTTACACTTTCACTTTTAGTCATACATTCATACCTGTACAGTAAAACGTCTTCATATATGACTTGATAACCTTGAACTCTGTCTACCACTGATAACAGCAAATGATTTTACAACTTGATAGTTCGCCTTTATAACAATCAGCAAGTAAGTTCACATGGATTGGTGAGAATATCATGTTGTTGCAATTTTTCAAGAACAGAGGGAGCTGTGCAGCTGTAAATTGTGAGGACAACAAAAGAATTTGGAACAATATTTTATTTTTTTTATTTATTTATTGGTTTATTTGGTAGGGACCATGCATATTTATGAACATTTTTGTATAAAAATACAGCCATGTAAATATGGCAGAATTAGTCAAAAGACTACTTTTCATCTGTAGTCCCCTGGCAGGTAACATAAAAACATATCTAAAAAAGACAAAAGACAAACAAAAAGACAAACATGGACAACACCAAAGTGGGTACAATGCTGACATGGACATCACCAAAAGGAACACATAAACATGACAATCTACACCAAGGCAGAAAAATCAAACATACATGCAGACAGCATTGGCCAAACAAAGACATTAACTCAAAGAGTACTTTTCACTCAGTCAATGGCACTAAAATCCTTTGAAATTGAAAGTACATGTAAGATTAGAGGTGCTTGTTCGCATTTACATTCACATTCGGTCTATGGTGTTCCAAGTCCTTTTGTTTTGTTCTTCTTCCTGTCTTCCGCTGTCAGGAAGCTCGCAAAAAAGGGGTATGATTGCATGACGCCAAGCTATCACTTTAAGAATGCTCCCAGGTTGACGAGACGAGAGATGTGTGGGAATCGGTTTAACACTTGGCTCATCAGTGAAGCACTCATGCAGCTTACCAGTCAATCAAGCCAGCTCCTCTGGCACCAAACAGAAAAATAAACAGGTTGAGCCTGAACGAACAGTGTCAACCTGGCAATCACAGTGCAGACAGATTCCAAAAATTATAAATTATATTCCACCTCCACCTCTGTCTCTGAAGATATAGCTCTTTTACACCCATATTATGGACAGTACATGAACAGAGAAAAACATGTGGAATGGAAGGAAGGTGAGATAAATGGAAAGACACATAACGGTGGAATCAAGCTATTTGAAACATCTGAATTCAAAGCATACGATTTTAAGGTTGTCCTAATGACTCTAAGGTCTTATATAAACTCTCACCACCATCATCTCAGATTATTAATCTTGACAGCCATTTTCACTTTAATTGTGCCTCATTATGCTTGTCTCTGGCCCTCTATAATAAATACAGAAAAGATGCAAAGAGCATTTGCCTTCGTACTGCATTTTCCTGTGTACAGTATCACTGGGATGTCTCTACACCCAACGCACCAGGCAAATCTGTAATAGTCAGCATTTTCCCCTGATTGGTTAATTCTCACCAATACAGGGATCTGTTTGCAAATGAAAGAATAGAAGAGGAATCAGCAATGATGATTTCCAAAGAGTTCTGTTGACCGACAAGGTAACAAACACAATCATATAAGCCTCACAACAATGACCTAAGACAATGATCTAACTATTTCCATGAAAATTCCTGTATTTATTATAATTGAAACACTATCTATTTCTTCTGGTAACTGTCTTGGGTCATATTCCTTTATTGCTTTTTTATTGTTTGTTTTATATTTTGTGAAGATAATGCTGCATGGTGGTAATGTATCATACTACACAACAGTTAGCCTGGCTTGTGCGACCACATTCAGAAATGAACTGTGGTCTGGAAAAGCTAGCATTGCCCAGGAATTCCGGGCAGGATTAATCTAAAGGTCTATCAAATGCAATCAAACGTCAATGACTATTATGGGACAGAGCTGGACAGAGTCATCGTAAGCTTGCCTCCTGCTCGTTTCTCATTAGGTCCTGATTTTTCTGGGCTTGAGAGTTGAGGAAATGGCCTCCTTGGCCAAACAGACTTGACCGTGAAATTTCATGCAGCGACAGGAAGTATGGAGAGGACCAGGCTACAACAGTGGTGGAGATCTGCAGAAATATTTACATTACTGTAACAAATAGACAGAATAAATTGGAGAAAGCCCAATGGCGCCACCCTGTGGATACAAGTCTCTCTCCTGTCTCTCCTCTCAAGATAAACAATAAATTGCCAAGGGGTGGTGGGTCAAGGAAGGTCAGTAACAACTAAATTACTGGTAGTCTGTTGGTATATGTCCCCAGTGATTATTGAACCTTGAAAAAAGACTCTGGACTCTTGGTCTTAACAACTGCTGATGTTACAAAATCAACTGTGATTTGTGTGGTTTCCATTTTTAATTAATGCTGATCTGATGTAACATCACAAAAAGCAGAATTGTTCAGGTGAACTGTGAAAAACAACTCATCAGTTTTCTGTAACATAGAAGAATGACTTCACTAGTAAGTGATGTGTTGGTCAACCCCTAAGCTTTGTTATGGTCAATCATAACATCTGACCTCAGAGCATCAGTAAGGATCATCAACACTTAGTGTAACATACTGCATTCTGAAGATCCATATAAGAAAAAAATGAAACAATAAAATATATCATTATAGACTTTAAGACTTTTTGGATTGAGAAGACATAAAAATCCAAAGGATAACATGGTAGAGTCGCAACACTTATTTCCAACATGGTGCTTGGTTTTAAAAAACACTGAAAACATACTGGACAGACAAATCAATCAAAATAAATGAAACACATTATAAAAGCATAATAAATATCATTAATACGGTCTTGGCCAATTTCATGGAACTGTTAGCCTACCCCGTTCCATGGAAGCCAACACAGAGAAACTGGGAAAGACTTCATAAGACCAAACCGACAAAATGTAAATTTTATTTAAATATCAGAAGAACATAGCATTGTGAGTCATTTCACCATTGACGAATGATTGCAAGCTGGAGGTGTGAACTGTAGAAATCTGATTTCACCCAATCGCTAACGTTATGCACCAGGTGTCCGTTTCCCAGAAGCAATGTAGCAAACTTAGTTAGCAACTATGCTTTTGGGAAACGCACCTCAGCTTGGTCATGATGTAGGCTAAACTATGCATCAACAATAGAAACCAGATGTTATCTCTCACAACTCCTGATCCTGCTTGCTTTTTAGTGCGGTATGGAATTGATCTCCGCAAACAATGCCAATGGCCAGAATGCCAGACGGAGTCGTGGAGGGAAATGATTATTGAGCGGAGCTACGTAAGAAGGCAAAGCCAGGCTAAATAATTATTGAACCTGAGTTGAAACTGGTTTTCATTTTCTTGTTGTTGTTGTTCTTGTAAGTCAGAGAATGTCCACAGTCATGTGTTACTTAGAGACCTACATTCTCTCAAAAGAATATGGATGTTTCTGTGCTATTAGCCTATGCATGAATTTAGAATATAAATGGCTTCTATCCTAAAATGAATGCATTGCACTGCATTGGCTTCAAATGCTCATGTTGGCCTACCCAGAGTTTCCTTTAGCCTGACACGTCAGACTATATCATAAGAATGTATAGTCTGAAGACCACTGATAGACTGTACCTCAATGGAGGGGCGGGTGATTGCGTTGTCTTTCAAACTGCCTCTCCACGTAATAGGCTAGCGTTCCAGTGGTACCAGCTGGTATATCAAACTTTTCCCGTAGCCTGTCGGTAACACGGCAAAGACATCTTTTTCAGAACGAAAAACTTCAGTGCACTTTCTTGTTTCACTTTCAAAGAAAATGACAAAACTAAAGCCAAAGACGATTCCGCTCTGGTTTGAGCAGGGCTGTCGTCATCGTACAAAGCCCGCCTTACGATTTCCTGTACACATACCGCGCTGTGATTGGTTATCCGCCTCCAGAGGAAGGCTAAAACGGGTTTCTATCAGTGGCCTCTAGACGTACCTCTGTGCAAATTCAAATTTGCTACCACTAGGGGTACGTCTAGAGTTCTAGGCTAAGTTTCCTTCACAGTTGTGTTGATTTGTTTGCTTTGAACACTTTCACTTTCATTCTTACACTGTCTCACCTTGTAGTCTTTCTTGGGCAGGTCTACCAGTCTGTTTGGTTCTACAGCCAAGAGATGACACCCAGGGCTGCCATACCTAGGATCTCATCTCTGACTTTGTTCACTTATGGAAAGGGGATCCTCCAGGTGGTTTTCATTGAAACATATAGCTGTGGTCACTGCATGGTTTAAGCTTTGTGCCATATGGCTGCTGGACCACGGCAAGGCCACTGCACAGCTTAGGGCAGAGATGCCTAACCTTTTCCATCCTGTGAGCTATACTTTTGAAAAATTACATGGTCAAAAAGATTGACCATGATATCTTTTTGAAGAACTTCAGGCTACTTTTTAATCTCTTATCATTGTGCAGCAGTTGCATTCAACCCTCAGACACAAATAGTCACTGAACCAGTCAAGCACATATTAAACTTCTACGCAATGGCTTATATTTACATTACAGACCAAAGACCCAATTTACCTCAAAGCCAGGTAGTACTTTGCAGCAGCTGTGCCGACCATGTTTGTGCATCTGCACGCATCCATCGAAACCTTTCCATGAGAGTTGCTTCAGAAGACTGGACATCATTAAAAATCCATGCATATAATTGGATAATCTACTTGTCTCTCATCTTTATTAACATGCTTCTTCAACCACTCCCATTGAAAGTGAAACCAACCTGTGACGAGACAATGCATCTCCGGTAGTTCCGGTAGTTCTTCTGATTGGACAATGTGTTTCATGATTGCCCTGAAATTCCTCCCTCCCCTTCAGATGGATACGTGCAAATGTGTGCAGCACAACTTATCATCTGACGTAAATGAGGTTATTGCCATAGTGCAGAGAAATGAAATGTCTAAGGATCATTAGCTGCAGCCAATAGATTTGCTCAGCCAGTACATCTAGCATTGAGCCAAAGGGACTTAGTAGGTCTTTTGATTGGTTGGACACCGTTGGTTACACAACTCACACAGAAAAGTAAATGTAACGAAAAGTAATGAAAAGTTTGAATAAATAGATTTATTCAAAGAAAGTCGGATGCAGAAATAACCAAATAAATGTCTTGGAGTGGAGACTTACTGTGTGTGTGGATGGAACAGGGATATTTGAGAGACTCCATGAACACAAAAAGAGAGAGAGAGAGAGCAAGACAGAGATAGAGACAGAAAGCAACTTGCCATTGAGATAGAAGAATCAAATACGCCTACAAGATACAAAAATGGTCTAGGGGAAGGGAAGAACAGTCTGTTAAATATAATCTCAAAGGTGTGCATAATCACACAGTAAACCTTGACAGTGCTAAGAGAGATGTCCACACTTTTATGAACAGGTCGGAAACAAACAAACCAACTGGACAGACTTCAATAGTTGGCATCAGTTTACATCTGTTACACCCAATGTTGACAACCATTAAATACAGAAGTTAACATGTTAAAAAGGCAAAATAGGGATAAGAAGGAAGTTTAGAAAAAGGATGTGTATTAGTCAATGTCACCACCAGTTAAGTATAGCCTAAGAGAGATGGTGCTGAGTTGGTGCTGATGGTGATGAGTTCCGATGTGCCTGCATGGCAAAGCCATCTAGCCCACATGGCCTCCTCATGGGTTGACCTGGTGAACTCTCCTCAGGTTTACAGTGGTGGTGTTGGATAAACCTAGACGGATGAGCTCCTCTTGGAACTGATGGAGAAATAAATCATACATGCATTTGGTAAAGATTTGTAGCATTATTCTATCTGGCAGCAAAACATGCTGTGGTCTGCTTCCCAGTTGCCCAAAGGTCTAAATCTTACCCTTCCCATCCCTACTACCATATATACCATAATATGGACTTTGAATTAACGGTCCCAAGATTTGATATCAAAATGATAATGTAATTCGCCCCTCCATACGCTCCAACTGCAGCATACATTTCACTTTTCTGTCTCTGCCATTTTCATCACACAGACATCAAATGCACATCACGTGAAACTCCACAACCCAGCCTTTTCAACAGTGCTCGATTCACAAGAATTCGCTTGTCCATCTGTTTGTCTTTTCGTTTGTTAGGAACTTTACAGCAAAGTTACTGATTGATTCACATGAAATTCTTCCTTTAGATTCCAACAATATTCAACTGTACGATTAGTGATTCCCTTGGCAAAACGGTCAAACAGCCCCATTTCTAAACAAATCATTTATTTTATTGGGAGTTGTCAAAAATGTTGGTATAACCAGAGAGTGTAAAAGTGAAGAGAGAGATGCAAAAGTACAACAGCTTTTATGGTATGTTACGTTTTCACAAGGGATGTGCAGACAATAATCTAGCTCTCATAACGTGATACCAAATATCATTGAAACGTTAGTGTGACATAATGTGACAGTCCCACTTCTGCAGACTGGATCTATTCACATTTGCTTCCATCACGCATTATGTTGCTCTATCAGTTTTCAATGATCTTTGGTAACCAATCACAAAAACAGTTAAGTCAAATCAATTTGTTTAATCAAGACCTTTACTTGCGCTCCATCATTAAGAGAAACAAACCTGCTTAATGAGTGTGTCTTCAATCTCCCTTTCAGTCAGTGATGATTTGGACCGAACCTTCAACCTCAGTCCAACCACATTCTCTACTGTAACAGCGGAAAAAAAAAAAGGTAATTTAACAATCTGGAATAGATAGAAATCTAAGTCTCATGATGATGTTCTAAGCTATTGAGGACATATTTCTCAAATCAATATCCTAAAAATGAATTAAACAAAATTCTCAATTTCATAGTGCACTGCTTAGACTCTTGTAGCCCATTCCCCAATTGTTTTGGGCAGATTACGCTTTTATGTTTGAGAAACAATTTTGTTAGAAAATAAGAACAAAACCACAAACCAGCAGGTCCAACTTCAATAATGATGCATCTCATGTCAGATTGGTAGGAGGTGTTGCTGAAAACGTCAATACCACAGAGTTAAAAATCCATGCATTTATTCAAGTCAAAATTTCTCATGGTCAGTGTAATATATTTGGCCTAATCAGACAAGGTTAATGTATACAATACATAATCGTTAAAAACAAGGGAGGCTCACTTCCGCACATCTTTATTCCATTTATAACTCAAAACACAGACACACACAAGCAACAGCCAGGCATTACCACATATATAACCACCACTAGATGGCGCTGCTTCACTACTACTAATGATTGGGTTCTTCAGTGTGCATATTATGTCTGGTAAGTCCACCAACCTGGCTGATGATTCTGACAAACACAAGAACATACTGTGACATGCATTCTCTTCACTTACTTGACTTGGTTACTCTCCGCAATGAAACAGATTGGAAAATATTCCCCAAGATCTTCACTCCTTGGAGTCCATCTCAAGACAAACTCATCAGAGCTGCTTTTGGACTTTTCCACTGTGGTATTCAGGGGTCCACTAATGATGATGTCACGTACCCTTCATTATGGAAAACATGCCACAGTCTTACAGAGACCAAACCTTACTGAAATGTGGTTCATTTGTCTTTCAATCAACATTGATCTTTGACCTCTGAGTGACCACCATTGACCTCTTTGGGTGTTGGACTCATCAGAAATGAGTTTCTTGTGATCAGACTCACAGGAAGGGATGTTTGTATTTAGGATTACTGAAATGTGGTGTTTTTTCCAATCGACCTTGACCTTTGACCTCTAAGTGACCATTATTGACCTCTGGGGGTGTTGAACGTATCAGAAATTAGTTCCTTATGATCATACACATAGAAATGCACAGGTCTATCACAGTTACATACCAAAGTGCACCTATTTTTAATACCAGGCATTGAAATATCATGTCTCTGAGGTTGATGACCTCTAGCTGACCCCAGGGGTCAAACTGAGAAGGCCTCCACATCTTAAATCAAAGCTTATGTCATCAAGAACAAACCCTGAAATTTTCATGCTTCTTTCATTTTGTGCACAATTCTTATGCTTAACAGCCCCACTACAGGCGTCAAAGTTATTTTAACGTCCCTAACATTAACCACAACATCAAACGTTAACGTTAGCGAGAGTTAGCTAGGGCTAGCCAACGTCTCTGCCCAACTTTATCTCCTAGCTATGTTGTTCATCATGTAACTTTGTTTGCTGGGAGTTCATTGGTCTCTTATACTCTAGTTTGTTGTCCAAAGGGCTCTTTAACGTCTATCTTGTCCGAAATGGCGATGGCAACGAGATGAGGTTTATCGTTTTTACACTGGGACCCTTACATTGTTGCATGTAACTTAGGCTTTTCATCGACTTGTTCAATGACAAAATTATTAATATAATCCTCAAGTGCATAGCTGGCCCTTTTGATGACTTCGAGATGATATATTATCCTTCTGTCTCCAAAAGCCATCAATTACCTCCTGAGAAATCTCTCTGACTGTAACACTTGACATAGCGCCTGTCACCTAATGTCCGATTGTTTGTCCGAGTGAGTGGAGGGGCGTGGCTTAGCCATAGGTCAATTATGCCACCGATTTTAGCGTATATGTTTGTTTGGAACATCTAGACAACTAGAACTAGAACTAGAACAACTAGAAATCGCGTGGGCTCATGGGATGCAATTGGTATATTTTGATTTAAGTGGTTGAAGTAGGATGACGGACAAGTGGTTTAGCCAAGTATATGTAAGTATTTTTGATGATGCCCGGTCTTCTGAAACAATTCTCTTATCAAGCGACATCAGATGCATGCGCATCAAGGGGACGCTGCATCTGACGTGAGTGGGGTCAGCTCTATGTTCCCACAACTCTATGTTCCCACAGCTCTATGTTCCCACGACCCTATGTTCCCACATTTCTTAGGAAATTTGAAATTAGAAAGAAAGAAAAAAAAACTTAGAAATATGAGAATATAGGGCTGTGGGAACAAAGAGCTGTGGGAACATAGACGCTCCCATGTGAGTGAGGTTACCACAATGTAGGGTTTCTTATTATTATTCTTGTATACCCATGACTGCTCTGCCTCCCACAATTCCAACTCTATTGTTAAATTTGCTGACGATACAGTGGTGATTGGACTTATCTCCAACAATGATGAGTCAGCCTACTTTAATGAAGTTGAGATGTTGTCGTCATGGTGTCAAGAAAACAACCTGGAGCTCAATGTCACCAAAACTAAAGAGCTGGTGGTGGACTTCAGGAGGGAGAAACAGCCATACACTCCACTCTGAATCTCTGGTGCAGACGTAGAGAGATTAAGCAGCTTCAAGTACCTTGGAGTTCACATCTCAGAGGATTTGTCATGGTCACCACATATCTCATCTGTGGTGAAAAAGGCAAGGCAGCGTCTCTACCACCTTAGGAGGCTTAGGAAATTCAGAATCTCTACGGAATTACAGAAGTCCTTCTATACTGCCACTATTGAATCTATTTTATCTGGGAACATCACTACGTGGTATGGAAACTGCACCTCTCAAGACAGAACCACCCTCCACAAAGTGATTCGCTGTACTGAAAAGATATCCAAGTCCAATCTCCCAGGGTTACAGGGACTATATTCCAGGCGATGTCAGACCAGGGCAAACAGGATCATCAAAGACTCTCACCACCCCAGTCATAATGTCTTTGTAAGACTGCCTTCTGGAAAGCGGTTCCGTTCCATCAGAACAAGAACTGAGAGGTTAAGGAAGAGCTACTTTCCACAAGCCATACGGTTTATGAATGCATGACCTCACACTCACTTTTCTTTTCTTATTTATTACTATTATTATTAATTCTTGCTTGCACAGAAGGAGTTCAGCCCCAATCTACATTTCACTGCTTTTTGTACTTTAACAATTATGCATGTGACAAATAAAAATTCTTGAATCTTGAATGAATCTTGAATCTTGAATCTTGAATAAACTGAAATGAGAGTAAGGTTTGGTCTTTGAATGAGTGTGGCATGTCTTCCATTTTGAAGTGTCCGTGACATCATCATAAGTGGACCCCTGAATACCACAGTGGGAAGGTCCAAGAGCAGCTCTGATGAGTTTGTCTTGAGATGGACTCCAAGGAGTGAAGATCTTGGGGAATATTTCCCAAACTGCTTCATTGCTGAGAGTAACCAAATAAAGTAAGCTGAAAATTGCTTTCACACTCATTTAAAACTTAATTTATTTAAAAATTCATTTAAAATTTAAAAGTAGTCACTTTGACAAATTGTCTTTAACTCTGTAATGTAAATGTTTACAGCAACACCTCCTACCAATCTGACATGAGATGTGTCATTATTGAAGTTGAACTTCAGCAAACTTTAACTGGTTTGTACTGTTGCCTGTTGAATGAATATAGGATCAATGCATGTATGGGAATTCTTGCCATTCAATCCATAGATCTGTTTTTTATTGACATCAAATCAAAATAGAAAAAAATACAGCATTTCATCTCACTTTATACTTTATACACAATGTGTATGGCTGAAATGACAATAAGAAACATTTGACTTGACTTGAGTTGCACTTGGTGGCCTCAACCAGGGCTCTGGGTTAGAGGTTGAAAGTTTTTTAATGGATTCGAAAAATCAATGTACTGTATAGCCTAAACTTTAATGTGATTAGCTCATTTCTGTGTGTTTTCCTTCCATTCATCCATAACAATAACTGTGTTTTGTGCTGTTGGACAGAGGTTGTTGGACTGAAGTTAAAGGTTCAGTCTAAGACTCAACTGACTGAGGAAGAGATTAAAGAAGCAGTCCTAAAGGTGAGTTCCTCCCAGAACACAAAATATAGACGAATCAGACGAGCGTTTTGTGAGGCTGCCATCTTGTGGCGACGCCATTATGGGACTGTAAACAAACCTTTTTGACAATGCACAGTCAATGACAGCTAACAGCAAAGACTATGGAATAGTCTGAGATTATACAGATAGTAGTGAATCTCGTAAATCACGGCCTTTTATGGTGTGCTATCACGTTATCCCTATGGACAGATTGGCGATCTAACAGCTCAACAATGGTGCCTGCTTACTTCCGGTAGTTTCGTTGGATTTGTGTATAGTACTGCTGACACCCTTATGACAGCTGCACTCCACGCTGTGATGTCAGAGAGGGTTGATGCGGGGGTCAGTATTCCATGATCTTTGGTGATGTCTTTGCTAACAGTCGTCTCTGAATTGACAGTTCCAAGAGGAGCTGATCCGTAAAGGACTGAAGTTCACCTCCTTACGACTGAGACAAGTTAACCAGATCAACCCATGATGAGTTATTTCTTCGTCATTCGTCATTACTTCTCTTCATTTCTGACACTGATATTTTTCCATGCTGACTCTTGATGCCATGTACTGCTGTGGTGGTTTATTTCATCTCATGTTTTGATATGGGACCAAAGAAATATAGGCTACATGTGAAATGTAAATTTTGTCAGCTTGGTTTTATGAACACTCTCCCAATTTCTCTGTGTTCAGTGTTTAAACTAATATATTTTTTAGTCTTTTACTATCTTTGCAATTCCAGTGTGTGTTCCAGCGTTCAACTGACTTTGGATGGGCCTTCTTGAGGTCAGATGTTATCATTGACCATGACAGTAGCCCCGGGATCAGTAAACATCACTTAGGCCTACTAGTGAAGTCATTCTCTGTTATAGAAAACTGACCATTTTTTCACAGTTCACCTTGACTATTCTATGCTCATCTTTAATTAAAAATGGAAACCAAACAAATCGAAGGATATTGGTTGATTTTGTAACATGGGCAAAACTAAAAAACAATACCTTTTTCTTAAGGTTACAGAAGTGAGTGTGGACATACAGTACACACCAACAGCGAAGTTGTTCCTGACCTTCCTTGACCCTCCATGGCAATTTATTGTTTATCCTGAGAGGTTATGATACCTGCATCCACAGGGCTGCCCAATTTAGTTAGATGTGTATGAATGAAAGTGAAAGTGTTCAACAAAAAAAAACAAATCAGTCAACACAACTGGGAAGGAAACTCAACATAGGCCAACTTTAGCAGATGCATCAGATGTTTAAAAAACTTTTTTTCATTTTCAATACATCACATCAAAGCTTTGAGCCATAAATAGATGTGAAACATTTGTCTATTCTAATGTAAATGCATTTGTCAGCAAGATTGTGTGGTGGGGATGGCATATTGATGACATTCTTTTAATACGGTCTGGGTCACAGCTTTGATGTGAAGTAATGAAAATGAAAAAGTTTTTTATGTTTTATTTTGTTTCAATGTGACTTGTTCGTCTCAATGTAATTTTCTATTAGGTGACACACCTGTGTAGTTGAGCACCTGTGCTAGTGTAACGGAGTCAATAAATAGTTTTAGTATTTTTTATTAAATCCTGCATAAATGGGTTAGTGCTTTTATTTTGTAGTTTTCTGTAGAGCTTTGCATTGTGGGTGCTGCAGTAGCAGGAAGAGCTTCTGCACTGCAGCAGGTAGGTTAGGATAACGTGGGTCCCCTATAAAGTTCACAAAAGTCCTATTTACAGATTATTCATTTTTGCAAAGTAATTCCCTGATTATTTCTGATAAACAAGGTCACCTATAAATTGCATTTGTGCAATGTTTTCTATTGTATTGATGTTAATATTTCATATTGTATTTTCGTTTGACCTTGAGCTATTTTCCTATTGATATGTAGATTGGTAATGAGACGTTTATTTTGTTTAGACTCGACCCACGACCTGAACCCACTATTTTTGTACATCTGGCAACCCTTTATGCAGGTAACCAATAAGAATTGTAGTTTAGATTGTTTGTTTTGCCTATATTCTAATTTGCCTCGTGACCGCTCGCTAACGTGTGCGATCTCGAAGTTGACTAGCCTGCCACGTTCGGTATTGCTTTTAGGCGCAGTACCATTAGCGGCCACAAGATGGCAATGTTTACCTATGTATTAGCGCAGTTTGCGCATTGATTTCAATGAAAATGGATGAAGCAATGTTTTCCCATGATGTTTTATGTCAGATTTATTTTATTTTGGATTAGTTTCCAGTATATTTTTAGTCTCTGTATATTTTTATGTTATTATTGTACACTATATGATCACCATTTAGATTTAGACTTAGATTCCATTTAGAATTACATAGGAAATAGCCTATAGTTTCCCTCAGTACTTTAACACACACATTCACACCAACATATATATTCATTTTATAATACATATTTCCCTTTTGGAATTTATTTTGTTTATTTTCTTAACACACTCCATAACATTAGCAATGTAGATAATTAGATATATTAGGTTTAGTAATATTAGAGTAGCAGGAAGAGATTCTGCACTGCAGCAGACTCGACCCACGACCTGAACCCACTATTTTTGTGCATCTGGCAACCCTTTTATGCAGGAATAAAGTGCTCATCCGCCAGCTCGGGAGTCCTCTTCTTTAATTGCAACTACACAACGCAGAAGTAAAGAGAGAGTCCGTAACATTGGTGCCGTGACCCGGATGGGAGTGAGGATTTGGAGGGTGAGTGTAACGGAGGCCAGCTAGCGCGGCTAGCTCGGTGGTAGTGTGTAAATCCTCATCACCCAATTCCATGGGCGCTTCTAACACGCTGAGTTAGAAGCTCGGGCTTTTAGCTCAGTTGGTTAGAGCGTTCCACTCCCACGCCGGGAGTT
Organism: Sardinella longiceps; assembly: GCA_027497455.2. Taxonomy (NCBI): domain Eukaryota; kingdom Metazoa; phylum Chordata; class Actinopteri; order Clupeiformes; family Clupeidae; genus Sardinella; species Sardinella longiceps. The sequence continues at coordinate 72,543 of JAODXP020009519.1, read as the reverse complement.
TGTAGCTTGCGGGGTGGCGGGTTCGAGACCCGTGTGCGGTGCGGACCGCCACCGGCTACATTGGTGCCGTGACCCGGATGGGAGTGAGGATTTGGAGGGTGAGTGTAACGGAGGCCAGCTAGCGCGGCTAGCTCGGTGGTAGTGTGTAAATCCTCATCACCCAATTCCATGGGCGCGTCATGCTTCAGTCAATGATGTAAGAGTGCACACTCTTGGAGGTGCTGCTAGGCGAGGTTAACTGTAAATAGAATTTAGCGCACACTCAAATCTTCTTTTTTCTTAAGTTTATTTTGACCAACGTTTCGGCCGTTTGGTCATGCTTTAGGTCATGCTTCAGCCAGGTATGGTCTTGATGTCCGGGACAAGTAAACAGGTGGTGCTGCTTGAATGAACTGTCCCCTGGGAAGACCGGATGGAGGAGGCTCAGGAAGGGGAAGAAAGCCAAGTACAGTGACCTAGAGGTAGAGTGGCGGAGGAACGGGTGGAAGGCCCGGTGCATGGGAGCCCATTGAAGTGGACTGCAGGGGGTTTGCAGGCCGGTCTTTACGTAGGGCCCTCCTGGGACTCCTTGGGATCTACGGACTGCACGGACAGTGAGCCATGATTCATGAAAAGCAGCAGAGGAGGCTTCACGGTGGCTCTGGTTGAGGAGGGGGATGAGTGGTGTAGGTCGCTACCTGGACACAAGTTGGGGACTGATCATCCCTGGCTGGGTCACCCGGGTGAGGGTATCTGATGTCAGACCCGAAACACCCAGTGAGTGTCCAGGTTGCACCACAAGGTTAGTAAGCATTAAATACTGACACAGAAATATTATCATCCAAGTCAATTACTGCCGAGATTGAAATCCAACCCTTATGTGAAAAAGTTGTTATGTGTCCGATTTAATGCTTACTCTGAGCATCTCTGATGTTGCTCCAAATACAAAACCCACTGGTCTGACTGGTACCATGTTGTTCCAGAACCTTTCCCTCAGGATTCAAAACAGTCTTTTGTATTTAGGGCAGAGAGCGATAAAGAATGTGAAAGTGAGTCAGGTGCACTATTGTTCTAGTTTGGCTACTTCACTTTGCAACCAACCATGCCAGGTAAGTTTAACAGCATTCTTTGCTCAATCAGATTATAATGGTGAGAATCTCATGTAAGCGGTCTACACATGAAGCTAATACATCAGGCCCAAAGTACAGATAATAACTGAAAATGCAGTAAAGTATCATTATTTCTACTCAAGTAAGTGTCATAAGATGTACTGTATGTAGGAGTATTTGTATTTCATTACACTCCACCACTGTCTCTAGGTCTATAGCCTGGGTAAATCCAGAACTTTAATAAAAAATGATGTTGGGTTTACAGTAGGATAATTGACCTTAATTTCGTGGGGGTTAATCAGCATGAAATGTAAAGTTAAACTGAAGCATTAATGTCAAATCATAACACAACACACCGAAATCAAAATAAAACATATACACGTAAAAAAACATTCCATATAAACAATAGCTGTATTTCTTTACTTAATTTGAAGATTTTTTTTCTACTGATTGTGTAATTAGATTGTGGATTGTGTAAAAACCATACCCAATATCAATGTTAGATTATTGTAGGATATCTTAAAAAAAAAAAAAAAAAAAAACATTTATTTTAGGGTTGGGACTTTTCAGAAATTTTCATGTTCGATTATTCAGAAAGTTAACAAACAGTTAATCGATTATTTGCGGGGAAAAAAGACGTCATTTTCCCCACTTTCAGAGCCATAGTCTGTATGGGTTTGAGCCCATCTTCCCCACGCAAATTAATGTAAAAAAAAACGCACATGAAATGACTTATATTTCTCCAAAGTTATTAAGGAAATACAGCATTTTGGCCTTCCGCAGCATGAGAGCGAAAGGATCAGTGTGCATTAAGGTGCGAACTTGCACCACATCAACCGTGTAGACCTGGTTGCGATGTTTAGGGATTCCGTGAAGGAATTGACCGTCAGTTATTAGAGCTCTAATGTAGCTTTTGTTTATGCTGTTAAATATTTTTTTCGACTGTACTTTTATCCAGAGCTTAATGACGTCCCATATTGTGAAATAAGAATCCAGCTCTTGGCTAGATTTGTCACAATGTTTTGAATGCAGCATAGGCTATCATGAGCGACGAAATATGAAACTTTTCTGACCAAAATTGCCAACGGATAACAGCTGGTGATAGGAAGAACTTTCACATAGTTTTGTTCAAACTCAGGACGAGAGGGCGGGCGAGCAAGGCACACAGGTATGCATATTTCCAGTGGATCACAAGTCCATGCTTTCCGAGGCAGAGACAATTATTATAAAAAATTGACGCGCTCTGTAATAGCCTTCAGTAGCCAAGTAGGCTACGTTAAATAACGAATAACATTTTTTTCTCAAATTACGTAGGCCTTATAAGCAGTAACCAATTTATCAACAGCATGCCTGTTTCCCTTCACATCGGAGAAAACATCGCGACTAGGCAATGCGCACATACTTTTTGCCAAACTAGCTGATATGAGAACAGAACAGTTCTCCAGTATCAGACCGCCTTTTTGTTGGTAGGTAACAGTGTCACTGTAATTGCATTGAAATTTATAAGCTATAGGCCCATGTTTCTTGAGAAATGGTCCCACACTGCTATTCTCCTCCTAACCTCCTTCACCTCTCCTCGTTGTTACGCAATAGCGTACTGGAAGATGTAGCTGCTCTAATGCGCAATAAATTAAACGATTATTCGCTAAGCTTTCATTTTTATTCGAACAAGCCTTAACAAACAAATAATCGATAATCGATTATTCATTGACAACCCTAATTTAGTTTCAAAATCACAATTATCACTGTGCTTTGGTCCTTCCACAATTGTCATTTGATAAGCATTTCTGTACCTACATTTATGTATCTACCTATATAAGTCCACATACAAATACAACTACAAAAACATAGAGAGTGCAGACCTCTGCTAAGGCAATATGGCCACCGATGCAATATAAATTCTAGAAGGTGTTCGGGATCACCGGTCATCATCAATATTTAATGGGTTCTTCCTTGGGCAAAGACAAACCCCTGATAAAAACTTCATCCAAATTTTCCAAGTTACTTTGTACACAGACAGACGGACAAAAGTCGGCGAAAACATAACCCCTTGGCGGAGGTAAAACATGTATGCAAGGGGACTTCAGAATGCTTGTCCTATACTTGAGGGGGTTATTCAACCATTGGATTGTGATTCCAGGCATATATCTTGGTCTTAATCTAGGCATCACGCAAGCTACCTTTCAGGAAGTAAGCACAGATAGTGTAGAAAGAAGTCTGTGTGTGTACTCAGAGCCACAGTCTAGTTTAGTCAGACTCGTCTGAAACCCAGACGCCATGTCTCTCTATCCTCTAGTTCTACCTTTGCTAATGGCCTTTGCTCTGACCTTCGCTAATCGTTACTGGGGAGGATCAGCGACTTACTACCCTAAAGGGCTGAACTCAGATGGGCTTTATGAGGTAATATAAACGATTGTTAAACATTTTTTTTTTTTTACTTAATTTTAGTAAAAAGTCTTCTTTTATTACTTTTATTCTTAAAATTCCAATATGATTCTTCATTTCAGGTGGAGATTCGCTTCAAACAAACATTTGACAGTTGTGAATATTTGAACTGGACTTATTGTATTGGAGATTGTGTCTCCCTCGTAACCCAGGATGAAGGTGTGATCTACAACACAGATGGGAAGAATGCAGTCAATTTCAACTGGTGCCAAACTGAAAGAGTTGTGATGCATCAGATTAGCCATTATTTTTTTCAGATCGGGTAACTTACTTTAAGGTAGTTCTACACCCTTAACCCTTGTAGGATATGCAGTAGCATTCACCATTTTGTTTTTGGATACAGAGATAGAGGTTGTTGCTGGACAAACCTCATTAATGATTTGACTCACTGGGGGCTATACAGCGATATAGTCCATGGAAATCGATCCGACACACTTAAAGTTAACAGACCCCCACTCATCACCAGCATATCGTTTCTCAGGTAATACATTTATCTTTCATACTGAGTGACATGGATGTTTTGTTTGTGTACAGTATATAATCTACATTGTGATATAATGGTGTTTCACCCACAAGAGTCCCCCAGAACTGCCCACAATCTTTCAAGCTGATAATGTTTGACCCAGACATGGACCGAGTTATTTGTCAATCTCCGAGGACCCTGCTGCCTGAAGGCTTTACCCTGAATGGAACCACAATCAATGATAAGGTATTTGCCTGGCATCTCACCCACACTCTTTGTCTCTTTTCACCCCACTATTTGCAAAACCTTCCAGTGTGCCACTGCACTGTGTGCTAAATTATTATAAATTATTATTAATCTGTTACCAAACCAAAACAAAGTCTGCACCACTGATTGTGGTTTGAGTGAAATACCGGCTTAAATTGGGAGCAAAACAACCACCAACTCAGACAAGCTAATCTTTACTTGCACAACAAATCCCAGTTTTATTTGAAATGCACAAGGGAAAATACCTCATTACGATTGTTGTATTAATAATAAAAACATATTCTAGCAGACAGAATATCTATGTCATATGTCTTTACTAAAATATATTTTGTGTCTCCACAGGATTTCTGTACTCTGAGTTATAGAAATGCTACTGTTGGTGTATATGGGGTACAACTGGAATTATATGATTTCAACCGACAAAATATTGATTTGTCATTTACAAATGGCCCAGACTCTTTCACTGTGTCAGGGGAACAAAGTTTTCCACTTAGCTACGTTCCTCTGCAGTTTGCTGTCAAGGGTGAGATATACTCACACTTCAACAAACTATTTCAGTTTGTCATCTTGAAAGAGACATATATTCTACAGCAATATGCCACATTTGTCTATAGATTACAGAAAGTATAAATTATGACATCACACATTCAGCTCTGTTTCTGTTGTTCAGTTGATCCTGCGGTTGCTTCATGTGAAGAGGGAGTGTACTTGCCAAAGTTCCTTCCCCCGACCCCTGAAGCTGGAGATCAAATTCAGGCTGTGATCAACCAGGAGCTCCAGATCATAGTCAGAGCAACAGCCTCTGCAGCAGGGTGAGGACTACAATTTATTGTTGCTTGTGTAAGGAGTAACGTTCTGCGAGGCAGTCATTATCGTGCATTATCATTATACTATGGCATCACTCTGAAGGGTAAGGGTAATGGTAATGGCATGGGCTACAGGGGCCCTAGGTAAATATTATAATATTGTAATCAATGTTATCAATAATGAAACATTTCTAACGGCACCCCCTGATTAAGATGGATAACACCACCTGCGAAAACAAATATTCTATTAACTTACAGATAATAATAATAATAATAGTAATAATAACAATAATAATAATAATAATAATAACACATTTAATTTCAAGGCACCATTCATGACACACAAGGTCGCCATACAAGGAAGAAAATCACAACATTATTAAAAAAAACAGTCATTACTGAGAGAAAAAGAAAAAGATCAGTGGATTAAGGTTGGGACAATGTTCACTTTTGCTTGACAGGGGCCTTGGCAAGTGCTTGACAGTGGCAACGGTTTGTTATCAAGAAATATCCGATTGTTGAATGTTGGGAACTCTCGTAATATTGAAGAATAAGAGTATGATGGTTCTTTGTTTGACTTTGCCATGTTTTCAATAATGAAGGGTCCGTGACGTCATCATAAGTGGACCGCTGAATACCACAGTGGAAAAGTCCAACAGCAGTTCTGATGAGTTTGTCTTGAGATGGACTCCAAGGAGTGAAGATCTTGGGGGATATTTCCCAATCTGCTTCATAGCTGAGAGTAACCAAGTCAAGTAAGGATGAAGTTAGGAAGTACAGTTTGTGCTATTTCTGTTCTAAAAATACACACGATGTATTTTGAAGGTAATTGACTGGTTAAAGATGTAAGGGAGGAAAACATACTGAAGTACTGATCATGAGAAAATCTCTATGCTATATATGTTATGTATATGTTAATTCTATGGTTTTAACATTTAACATTTTCAGCAACACCTACTACCAATCTGATATGAGATGCATCATTGCTGAAGTTGGGCCCTGCTATTCTGGTTTGCAAATCTGTTTTTTTTTTTTTAAATGTACATAACATATCTAAAAAAAAAATACAAATCCTAGTCTCCTCAAAGTAATTTAGGATTAAGTATACAAGCAATCAGGAATGGGCTTCAAATCATGCTAAAAAAAATTTTAAGATATTGTCGAGAAAATAAAACTTTAAAAGCCTAAAACATCAGTAGAACTAACAATGAGACTCACCTTTGCACTCATCAATGCATTTTACAGTAAAGGAACACACCAGTGACTTTCAAACACATGGGCATAGGCTGTGTACCAAAATAATCTGCCACATTTGTCTAAAGATTACAAAGATTGCAGTGTCCCCTCAGTAGTGGGGCTGTTTAGCTCTTATAATCATAACAATTGTGCACAAAATGAAAGAAGCATGAAAATTTCAGGGTTTGTTCTTGATGACATAAGCTTTGATTTAAGATGTGGAGGCCTTCTCAGTTTGACCCCTGGGGTCAGCTAGAGGTCATTGACCTCCAGGACATGATATTTCAATGCCTGGTATTAAAAATAGGTGTACTTTTGGATGTAAATGTGATAGACCTGTGTATTTCTATGTGTATGATCATAAGGAACTAATTTCTGATACGCTCAACACCCCCAGAGGTCAATAATGGTCACTTAGAGGTCAAAGGTCAAGGTCGATTGGAAAAAAAACACCACATTTCAGTAATCCTAAATACAAACATCCCTTTCTGTGAGTCTGATCACAAGAAACTCATTTCTGATGAGTCCAACACCCCAAGAGGTCAATGGTGGTCACTCAGAGGTCAAAGGTCAAGGTTGATTGAAAGACAAATGAACCACTTTTCAGTAACTCTAAATACAAACTTCCCTTTCTGTGAGTCGGATCATAAGAAACTCATTTCTGATAAGTCCAGCACCCCCAAAAGTCAATAATACTCAGAGGTCAAAGGTCAAGGTTGCTTGAGGAAAAAAAAACACAACTAATTTTCAGTAATTCTAAATACAAATGTGCAACTCCATTGTATTCTATTAGAAATTGCATGTAAATATGAACATGAACAACAAATATAGGCCTATGAATAAGAACATGAAAAGAACGGGCCTACTCCAAAAGCAACATAAATACAGTACAATAGAGTTCAACAGGTTAGACTACATAATGAGCTCTCTAAATATTATTATAGTACAGTGGAATTTGTTGTACAAGCCTTGACCTAGGGGTTTCATCATTGCTGGCCTTCAGTGTGGCCATACTACTTGTATCATATATTTAGTCACTGCAGTCACCAGAACGTGTGCACAGTGGACGGGGGCGAGTAGTGAGTCTGAGTCAAGATCGAGTCCTTCAGGTCTGAGTCAAGACCGGTTTGTTTAGTCCAGAACGAGTAAAAACTTGTCAGGTTTGATATCCTTTATCAAAGGCCTACAGAATAAGCTAGTTTGGGTTTTTCTGTCCAAATTCTGCCTCTAAACTGATTCAACAGTGCTGCTCTGTTATTAACATGTTAAGCCCACCCAGACTTTGAATCATCGTAGTACATGCAGAGCAAATTCTATTTCCCCTATAACACTTACATAAACATAATTGCAGTGTAATGCAGATAATGACCATGATACTGACTCTTTTACACCCCCGGCCCTTCCAAACACAAGTGATGGAGGCGAGACCACCTATACCGATTCCAAATCAAGAATGACCGATAGGAGCATGGGTCTTATGCAGGGGTGGGCAATTATTTTAGCTAAAGGGCCACATTGGCTTTTAGATTTTGACTAACGGGCTAGGTATTAACAGTGAACCAGTTGATGCCAGTCAATTGCCAAGTCTCAAAACAGTAGCCCCGCTTTCTCCAGAGGACATGTTAACATGCAGGGTTAAAAGGGGGTTTTGTATTTCAGGAATACAAAAAATACAAAATAAATCAGGCCTATAATCTCTGTCACCTTGGTTAAATGAGAAATTATTCTATTTAGGGAAGGCTCCACAGGCTGCATTAAATAGCTCAACAGGCCTCATGTGGCCCCCGGGTCTTAGTTTGCCTTGGTCTGTTCTTATGAGAGGAGCAGCATTAGATGCAACAAAGCACGCTACAATAGAAGACTCATCCCCTCAGCCATCTCCATCCTAAATAAAAATCATGTGTGTAATGGGTGTCTCCTAAGTATGTTCCTCTCCATGTTTTCCAACCCACATTAAATGCAATGCCACCACCACTCATGCTCTTTCCCTGTGCCTATACCAACCTATACAAAATGTGTTTGCCTTATGTACTTATGTACATCCCCTGATACAAATGTGTTCTTGTCTTATATGCTGTCTTTTATGCATACGTCCTATGTGCTTATGTACATCCCCTTATACAAATATGTTTCTTGTCTTATGCTTATGTATATGCGTATTCTCTATGCTTGCTGTATGTAACATCAAAGCAGAAAGGAAACTGTGAAAACAAATTTCCCTCCAGGGACAATAAACCAACTAACTAGTTCCACATGCTCATAAACATTGCAATGCACATGTACTTTACATTTCTATCACATTTCCATCCAAAGGTAGACCTTTATTTACCTTTACCTATCTTTTTTAATGCAAGCTGAGAATAACTCCACATAAATTAAACTTTAGGCCAAGTTTAAGGTTCAAGGGGGTTTTGTTGTCAGTTAAACCACTTACAGTACAAGTACAATGTAAAAAGAGAGTACACTAATTCATACTTTGAAATTTTGCATGGTCTTTGTAAGTACAAAAACTAAAATAAACCATGGAAAAAAAAAAAAAAGAGAGTACTGTAAGTTTTTCAGGGACCCTGGTGAGATAGTTCACCACACCACATTAATCTAAACCAATCTAAAAGTTAGCAGCTTCAATTTCAACACTACTTACCTTCAATTGTTTAATGAAATACAACTGAGATTTAGAATTAAGTTTTTTTACTCCAAGCGACCTTGACCTTTGACATCTGAGCAACCATTGATGGTGTGTGTGTGTGTGTGGGGGGGGGGGGGGGGGGGGTTGTTGGTCTTATCAGAAATGAGTTTATGATCAGGCTCACAGAAAGGGAAGTTTGTATTTAGAGTTACTGAAAAGTGGTTGATTTGTCTTTCAATCAACCTTGACCTTTGACCTCTGAGTGACCACCATTGACCTCTTGGGGTGTTGGACTCATCAGAAATGAGTTTCTTGTGATCAGACTCACAGAAAGGGATGTTTGTATTTAGGATTACTGAAATGTGGTGTTTTTTTCCAATCGACCTTGACCTTTGACCTCTAAGTGACCATTATTGACCTCTGGGGGTGTTGAGCGTATCAGAAATTAGTTCCTTATGATCATACACATAGAAATACACAGGTCTATCACATTTACATCCAAAAGTACACCTATTTTTAATACCAGGCATTGAAATATCATGTCCTGGAGGTCAATGACCTCTAGCTGACCCCAGGGGTCAAACTGAGAAGGCCTCCACATCTTAAATCAAAGCTTATGTCATCAAGAACAAACCCTGAAATTTTCATGCTTCTTTCATTTTGTGCACAATTGTTATGATTATAAGAGCTAAACAGCCCCACTACTGAGGGGACACTGCAATCTTTGTAATCTTTAGACAAATGTGGCAGATTATTTTGGTACACAGCCTATGCCCATGTGTTTGAAAGTCACTGGTGTGTTCCTTTACTGTAAAATGCATTGATGAGTGCAAAGGTGAGTCTCATTGTTAGTTCTACTGATGTTTTAGGCTTTTAAAGTTTTATTTTCTCGACAATATCTTAAAATTTTTTTTAGCATGATTTGAAGCCCATTCCTGATTGCTTGTATACTTAATCCTAAATTACTTTGAGGAGACTAGGATTTGTATTTTTTTTTTAGATATGTTATGTACATTTAAAAAAAAAAAAAACAGATTTGCAAACCAGAATAGCAGGGCCCAACTTCAGCAATGATGCATCTCATATCAGATTGGTAGTAGGTGTTGCTGAAAATGTTAAATGTTAAAACCATAGAATTAACATATACATAACATATATAGCATAGAGATTTTCTCATGATCAGTACTTCAGTATGTTTTCCTCCCTTACATCTTTAACCAGTCAATTACCTTCAAAATACATCGTGTGTATTTTTAGAACAGAAATAGCACAAACTGTACTTCCTAACTTCATCCTTACTTGACTTGGTTACTCTCAGCTATGAAGCAGATTGGGAAATATCCCCCAAGATCTTCACTCCTTGGAGTCCATCTCAAGACAAACTCATCAGAACTGCTGTTGGACTTTTCCACTGTGGTATTCAGCGGTCCACTTATGATGACGTCACGGACCCTTCATTATTGAAAACATGGCAAAGTCAAACAAAGAACCATCATACTCTTATTCTTCAATATTACGAGAGTTCCCAACATTCAACAATCGGATATTTCTTGATAACAAACCGTTGCCACTGTCAAGCACTTGCCAAGGCCCCTGTCAAGCAAAAGTGAACATTGTCCCAACCAATCCACTAATCTTTTTCTTTTTTCTTTTAGTAATGACTGGTTTTTTTTATAATGTTGTGATTTTCTTCCTTGTATGGCGACCTTGTGTGTCATGAATGGTGCCTTGAAATTAAATGTGTTATTATTATTATTATTATTATTATTATTATTATTATTATTATTATTATCTGTAAGTTAATAGAATATTTGTTTTCGCAGGTGGTGTTATCCATCTTAATCAGGGGGTGCCGTTAGAAATGTTTCATTATTGATAACATTGATTACAATATTATAATATTTACCTAGGGCCCCTGTAGCCCATGCCATTACCATTACCCTTACCCTTCAGAGTGATGCCATAGTATAATGATAATGCACGATAATGACTGCCTCGCAGAACGTTACTCCTTACACAAGCAACAATAAATTGTAGTCCTCACCCTGCTGCAGAGGCTGTTGCTCTGACTATGATCTGGAGCTCCTGGTTGATCACAGCCTGAATTTGATCTCCAGCTTCAGGGGTCGGGGGAAGGAACTTTGGCAAGTACACTCCCTCTTCACAGGAAGCAACCGCAGGATCAACTGAACAACAGAAACAGAGCTGAATGTGTGATGTCATAATTTATACTTTCTGTAATCTATAGACAAATGTGGCATATTGCTGTAGAATATATGTCTCTTTCAAGATGACAAACTGAAATAGTTTGTTGAAGTGTGAGTATATCTCACCCTTGACAGCAAACTGCAGAGGAACGTAGCTAAGTGGAAAACTTTGTTCCCCTGACACAGTGAAAGAGTCTGGGCCATTTGTAAATGACAAATCAATATTTTGTCGGTTGAAATCATATAATTCCAGTTGTACCCCATATACACCAACAGTAGCATTTCTATAACTCAGAGTACAGAAATCCTGTGGAGACACAAAATATATTTTAGTAAAGACATATGACATAGATATTCTGTCTGCTAGAATATGTTTTTATTATTAATACAACAATCGTAATGAGGTATTTTCCCTTGTGCATTTCAAATAAAACTGGGATTTGTTGTGCAAGTAAAGATTAGCTTGTCTGAGTTGGTGGTTGTTTTGCTCCCAATTTAAGCCGGTATTTCACTCAAACCACAATCAGTGGTGCAGACTTTGTTTTGGTTTGGTAACAGATTAATAATAATTTATAATAATTTAGCACACAGTGCAGTGGCACACTGGAAGGTTTTGCAAATAGTGGGGTGAAAAGAGACAAAGAGTGTGGGTGAGATGCCAGGCAAATACCTTATCATTGATTGTGGTTCCATTCAGGGTAAAGCCTTCAGGCAGCAGGGTCCTCGGAGATTGACAAATAACTCGGTCCATGTCTGGGTCAAACATTATCAGCTTGAAAGATTGTGGGCAGTTCTGGGGGACTCTTGTGGGTGAAACACCATTATATCACAATGTAGATTATATACTGTACACAAACAAAACATCCATGTCACTCAGTATGAAAGATAAATGTATTACCTGAGAAACGATATGCTGGTGATGAGTGGGGGTCTGTTAACTTTAAGTGTGTCGGATCGATTTCCATGGACTATATCGCTGTATAGCCCCCAGTGAGTCAAATCATTAATGAGGTTTGTCCAGCAACAACCTCTATCTCTGTATCCAAAAACAAAATGTTGAATGCTACTGCATATCCTACAAGGGTTAAGGGTGTAGAACTACCTTAAAGTAAGTTACCCGATCTGAAAAAAATAATGGCTAATCTGATGCATCACAACTCTTTCAGTTTGGCACCAGTTGAAATTGACTGCATTCTTCCCATCTGTGTTGTAGATCACACCTTCATCCTGGGTTACGAGGGAGACACAATCTCCAATACAATAAGTCCAGTTCAAATATTCACAACTGTCAAATGTTTGTTTGAAGCGAATCTCCACCTGAAATGAAGAATCATATTGGAATTTTAAGAATAAAAGTAATAAAAGAAGACTTTTTAGAGGCAAAATTAAGTAAAAAAAAAAAAATGTTTAACAATCGTTTATATTACCTCATAAAGCCCATCTGAGTTCAGCCCTTTAGGGTAGTAAGTCGCTGATCCTCCCCAGTAACGATTAGCGAAGGTCAGAGCAAAGGCCATTAGCAAAGGTAGAACTAGAGGATAGAGAGACATGGCGTCTGGGTTTCAGACGAGTCTGACTAAACTAGACTGTGGCTCTGAGTACACACACAGACTTCTTTCTACACTATCTGTGCTTACTTCCTGAAAGGTAGCTTGCGTGATGCCTAGATTAAGACCAAGATATATGCCTGGAATCACAATCCAATGGTTGAATAACCCCCTCAAGTATAGGACAAGCATTCTGAAGTCCCCTTGCATACATGTTTTACCTCCGCCAAGGGGTTATGTTTTCGCCGACTTTTGTCCGTCTGTCTGTGTACAAAGTAACTTGGAAAATTTGGATGAAGTTTTTATCAGGGGTTTGTCTTTGCCCAAGGAAGAACCCATTAAATATTGATGATGACCGGTGATCCCGAACACCTTCTAGAATTTATATTGCATCGGTGGCCATATTGCCTTAGCAGAGGTCTGCACTCTCTATGTTTTTGTAGTTGTATTTGTATGTGGACTTATATAGGTAGATACATAAATGTAGGTACAGAAATGCTTATCAAATGACAATTGTGGAAGGACCAAAGCACAGTGATAATTGTGATTTTGAAACTAAATTAGGGTTGTCAATGAATAATCGATTATCGATTATTTGTTTGTTAAGGCTTGTTCGAATAAAAATGAAAGCTTAGCGAATAATCGTTTAATTTATTGCGCATTAGAGCAGCTACATCTTCCAGTACGCTATTGCGTAACAACGAGGAGAGGTGAAGGAGGTTAGGAGGAGAATAGCAGTGTGGGACCATTTCTCAAGAAACATGGGCCTATAGCTTATAAATTTCAATGCAATTACAGTGACACTGTTACCTACCAACAAAAAGGCGGTCTGATACTGGAGAACTGTTCTGTTCTCATATCAGCTAGTTTGGCAAAAAGTATGTGCGCATTGCCTAGTCGCGATGTTTTCTCCGATGTGAAGGGAAACAGGCATGCTGTTGATAAATTGGTTACTGCTTATAAGGGCTACGTAATTTGAGAAAAAAATGTTATTAGTTATTTAACGTAGCCTACTTGGCTACTGAAGGCTATTACAGAGCGCGTCAATTTTTTATAATAATTGTCTCTGCCTCGGAAAGCATGGACTTGTGATCCACTGGAAATATGCATACCTGTGTGCCTTGCTCGCCCGCCCTCTCGTCCTGAGTTTGAACAAAACTATGTGAAAGTTCTTCCTATCACCAGCTGTTATCCGTTGGCAATTTTGGTCAGAAAAGTTTCATATTTCGTCGCTCATGATAGCCTATGCTGCATTCAAAACATTGTGTTTATTTGTCACATTCATTGAATTACTGTCGAAAAGCATGTGATGAAATTGCATTTAGAAAGAAAAAGAAGGATAGTCTATACAGAAAGTAAAAAAAATAAACAAAGGCTATTAAAATAAATATAGGTGTTGGGTGTGTGTTTGTGGGTGAGATGCAAGGCATGGTGCAAGTACATAGGCCTACCTTTTCTTTGATTGTATCTTGATTCTGAGTAAAGCCAGTGGCCAGCATGCGATTACTGATAATACAAATTACTTGGTCCTTGTCTGGGTCAAACACTATAACCTTGAATGATCGAGGGCAATTCTGAGGAACTCTTGTGAAAAAAAATAGCATTATATTGCAAGGTAGTACTTACAAAATGAAATGGTGATGAAAAAAAGTAATAGGAAGTTGAATTACCTGAGAAATGATATGCTGGTGGTGAGTGGGGGTCTGTTAGCTTTATGTGTGTCAGATCGATTTCCAAGCCTTAAGTACAATCCCAGATCCCAGTCAGTAAAATTATTTTTGAGGTTTGTCCAACAACAGTCTGTATCTCTGTGTAACCAAAACAAAATTGTGAATGATGCAACATTCCCCAGGATTAAGGGTCGAGAATGATCTCAAAGCAAGTTACCTCAGTCCAAATTCAAAGTTGTACAGAATCTGATGTATCACAACTCTTTCAGTCTGGCACCAGTTGAAGTTGACTGCATTCTTCCCATCTGTGTTGTAGATCACACCTTTCTCCTGAGTTACAAGGGAGCCACAATCTTCATAATAACATTCAGTCCAGTTCAAATATTCACATTCATCAAATGTTTGTTTGAAGCGAATCTCTGCCTGAAATGAAGAATCATAGAAATTTTAAGATAGCAGTAAAAAAAATACTGGAGGTAAAATTAAGTAAAAACTGTTTAACAATAGTTTATATTACCTCATAAAACCCATCTGAGTTCAGCCCTTTAGGGTAGTAAGTCACTGATCCTCCCCAGAAACGATTAGCGAAGGTCAGAGCAAAGGCCATTAGCAAAGGCAGAACTAGAGGATAGAGAGACATGGTGTCTGGTTTTAAGTCTCAGAACTTGACTATGGCTCTGAACTCTCTGCCTCTGGTGAACTTTACATTTCTTGCTGGTTATGCCAGGGAATTAGAGGTTGATCACTTGTTAGACCCAAAGTTGTGATTGAATGGTCTGGATTTACCCAGGTACAGGGGTAGTAGCAAGTAATTTCAATGGTCTGGATTTACCCAGGTACAGGGGTAGTAGCAAGTAATTTCAATTTCTTACCTATACTACAACTTTATCAACTCTTTTCGAGGAAAACAAAAACAAAAAAAAACTTGTGTGGCCTATGTGTGAAGTTAGCCTGGGAATTCCCATGCTCCTTTGCTCGCTTATTTCATTTCACTCTGCAGAGGAGCATGGTGACCATGGCCGTTTTTCTCGCTTACTTTCGGTATCCAATCGCAGAACAAAAAGGGATTTGTACGGCCCTCGATTGCATTTTACGTCACGTGGTGGCTCTGGTATTGGCTCCGAGGTATGTACAGACGCTATGATAGACATTCGTAGCGCCCAATAAACGGCTATGGACAATTGTAAACGATGCTTCCGCTACGAGAAATGCAATAGGTAGGTCCCCAGACTAAATATCACTTGTGATTTTAGTTTGGCATTCGCCAGGCTAGTGTGAAGTATGGATGCATGGAGCATGGTTAGCAGCGGACTCCACTCCCCAGACATCCCAAACTGCCAAAACCCCTTTTATTTCAGGAAGCTCCCTGCAACAGATTTCGGCTTGACTCAGGCATAAGATGAGCAGAATATTGCAAATTTCTAATGCCAAATTGTTGGTATGTTTTTACTTAATCGGTCCGTGTGACTTTTTTATATGGGTGTTTGGTTGGCAGAAACCCTTTTCTCTTACCACTAAGTACCACCTGTCAACCTTATACCTATACTTAGTATAGGTGTGTACAGGCTTACTTTCACCCCTTTCCTGGTATAAACATAGTAGTATGAGGTAGCCAGTTCGATTTTTACAGAGATTCCTGAAATTGGTCTTTGTGTAGCCTACATGTAGCCTACAGTAGGGATGATCTGTTTAACAGGAAATCATCCAATTCATATAAGAACTAAGTAGGCTGAATTAAAGCCCTGTTTTAGCATGCATGCTTCATGTGAACAGTTAACGTGAGTTTCTAACCATTAGGCCTATAATCTGATGAAATGAAGGAATGCTGAATCTCATCGCATCACGTAAAACACCCAATATCTGGCATGGTTGATTGCAGACAGACAAGATGGAGCAATATTCTTCCATCTCTCTGTCCATTTCACTGAAAATAAATCCACAAAAACTATTTTAAATTCTGGGAATTCTGGATCAACATGGTAGGCTACAAGTTGACAAGTGCAGGCATGACAGCAACTCTCAAGTCACTATTTTGTGCTTTCAGTCTTCAGTCTCACCCACACATTTTATCTCTTAGATAGAAAAAAAAAAAAAAAACATTTAGCCTATAACAATTTGGCCTAGCCCTAGGGCAAGGCTATAATGTTCTGCGTCAAACATTTATCTAGCTCATCACTCAAGCACGTCTCGTTCTAAAGGCATGTGTCTGTCTTGGAAGTAAAATAGACTAACCAGTGCCTGTCACTTACCAGCCAATGGTAACAGTTGGCTTACACTGTATCTGGGTAAAATGTAACGCAACAGCCAATGAAAAAAAAAGCACATCAGGATTTTGACAGGAAGCGTTTTCCGAAAGTTCAGCTCAGAAGATACAATGGTGCTCGGCACCCGCTTCGGATGTTATCACACGATAGAATGGGCGTTATCAGCTGATAAAGGCTCCATACGAATGGGGGAGTAGGCGCCTACTCTACCTACTAGTAGGTTCAGAAGGTCGTTGTCACCCACTCGCATGGATGATCACAGTCTGGAACCGCACTTAAACGTGATTGGTGGGCTTAAATGGCTACGTGATCGGTGTGACGCGTTATTTAATCGACGTGGTTTAAGATAAGATGCATGGCTTTAATGTTCCTCGTGAAGTCCAGGTACTGAAGTCCAGTGGTGTGTTCCAATACCCGTACTTACCGTACCTACTGTGCTTAATTTGAGTACGAAGTGCGTTCACACTCAGATTATGGCGAGTTGAAGTGTACTGTAAGTACCCGGATGGTGCCCTCAAACGGTCAAAATCACAGAGTGTGGATCGGTGTACACTTTTCGCACTCAACGGCAGCCATCTTAGCTACGTAGCGGAAAAGGCGGAGCCAACTCGTCTTTAAATTTTTTTTAAAGATGGCTACCGGAAGTACTGTTCGGCGGCTTACGAACCTAACGAACATAACTTTTATTGTTCAATATATGCACAAACCCAAATACATACTTTAAAAATGTACAATACTGAGCATGTACAACACCGCGTTTGTAGTTACAGTTGTTACTGTCTCCCGGTTTAGCAGGTTTCAACTTGCTATCTCCTAGCTGCTAACTGGGAGCTAACCGGCAGCTAGCACAACAATAGCCACCTGTAATTTCCGGTAAGTGCACCATGAAGTATTCGGTTTGGAACAGCACTGACCCATTGAAATATGTACACTTAGTAAGTGCGGATAGTGTACTGTGTTGAAGTGTACTCATGGAAGTACGGGTATTGGAACACACCGCAGGTACTTTGTTTAACTATTTTTTTGTCTCATACGATCAAAGTTATTTATATCTGCATGTGTCAATCATAGGCTTCATAGCAAATTAATTTTAAAAACGACAAGCATGCAAAGGTAGGCTTATTTGCAAAGGCTCGGTTAGCCTTGGCTACTATAGGCTACAGGTAACAACGTTAGCATAATAAATAGGATGTTGAATATTATTTTACTAATGCAATGCAACGCAATAACATTTTGCTTGCATTCTGTGCAATGACCAATTACTAATACAATAGCATACTGTTCCACATTCAGCATATTTGGCATGTACTCTAAGCCAAATTATGTATTAATTGCCTTAACAAGAAGGCCTTGGTCTAGATATAAAAGGCCACAACAAACCACATAGAATGCAATAAATTAGCATTTATACAGGCTATACATGTATTTGCATCACTTCAGGCATCTGTACCTGTTGGTATGTTTTTTTCATTCAACTTCTTACTGACTACAAAGAAATAAACTTTTAGAAAACCATGCTCATAGTAATATGTCACAAATGAGGCCAGAGATGGGTGATGAAAGCCATAATTCAGTATCTCTGGTAATACATCACATATGAGGCCATGTACAGTAGATTATTTTACTAGTGACCTACCAAGTCCAGTGGCCTTGCTGTGTTGATGGTGCATGTAGGCTCGAATAGCATGGATTTACTCATAGTCAAGCACATAATGCAGCGTGCATCGCGCAAAAATAATGAATAAAAGCTTAATTGAAACTACTTCAATAGCCAAGTTGACAAAACATTTGTGGCTGACCTATAGTCTGTTTTTTTTCTGGCTACTACAGGGCCTTGGCCAACCATAACAGCAATGAGAAGATGGACTTGCATGAGCCTCTGAAGTTGCTTGGGTCACCAAATGTCGCCTTTTACTTGCCCCTTCATGAAGAAGCTGCCTCTCATCACTCAGTCTGAACCTCTGGTAAATAGGTAATAATACATTTCCTCACATTTACCTCTTGCTTGCCCTGTATGGGCTCAATTAGATTGCTTATTTTGATTTACTATGTATGTCTTGTTAGCCTTGTTATCTACTCCTACTATATTGTTTTTGTTAGTAGTGAGAATGTATCATTATTAAGTATGTTATATTGCACTATTTATCTATCTTTAATGTGTGGGAGATTGCACAAATGGCTATACTTTTTTTACTCTGTACTAAATTATACACCAATTGGCTTTTGTTGTTTTCCTCTCACCCACTATCAGTGTCCCAGTGGCCCCCTTCCCACTGAATTGACAATGCTACACCCAGCTCAGCCATGACAAGATGATGGACAGCAACATCACATGTAAGATGTCACTAGGCCTTTTTTTACTAGGGCACGTACCCAAGTAAAAATCTGCTGTGCCCTAGAAAAAAAGATAGGAAAAAAGAGAAGAGTTTATTTTTTATTAAATAACAACCCGTTTTCTGCGTGCGCAGTACATACGCCAATTGAGATCGAGTGAAAGAGAATGGGTTTGTAATTCCAAGTGTTACACGTGTGTCTTATGAATATCTGATCTCTGGTCTATGGTCACAGTCTTGCATGCGCATCCGGCTTGGTGCCAAACGGTGGTCACACATGAAGTTCCTACAACAAAAATAGCAGTACATGCTGTGATATCAAAAAATTACAGGAAACCAGGACAGAGGCAGGGAACTTCTTGTAGCCTAAAGATGGATGAGGAGAGGTACAATTCTGGGTGTTAATGCTGCTAGGTTTGTAATGCGTTGAATGAGTGGAACGGAGACGTCTGACCTCCAATGGAAAGCTCCGGTGGTGTTCTTATCATTTTTATTCATCAACTGAAATGCCTGAAATCAAGAGATACAGCTACAGCGCACCTCACACATAGCAAACCTTACTCACAAACTGTTGCTCAGTTCAATGCAGTTGGCCTCTGATACTTAAATAACAGGTCCCCAGATACAGAACGTATATCCTTGTGTCCAGTGTGAACAGACCACCATATGGTGAGGATACTACTTCTGATCTCCACTGTTTTAAAAGTTTATTAGAAGCTGACTGCATTTTGACAACTTGAGTTGTTCAGATGATTTGAGCTGTTGAGTTGAGACCATCCTACTTCTGGACTCTCACTATACTGACTGCACTTATTCATCTTTTACACTCATGAACTGTAAATAATTTTGCCCTATCAAAATGATGAAACAACGATATGACTATAAAACTTTTTATTTACAAGTATGTCCAAGTCCAAGTCAGCGCATCAGGGGATGTTTTGCAGAACTGGAATGTTTCTACCAGGTTCTCTTACATCATGATCTGAGTCTGTAAGTTTAATACTGTTTAACAGTTCTCAACACGACTGTAATAGTTTTTGTTGTGAAATGGTTAAAAAAAAGTGAAAATCATGAGCAACATTTAAGTCTTACAGTCTATAGCCTCTATATGTGATTTCCCAAGCAATAATTATTCACAATGAACTATATACAAACTATACACCTCTGTCTCACCTTTCCAATGACTTGTAGGTCTTCATACCTCATGTGAATGATCAGTGAATGTTCAGTGAATGTTCAGTCTACCATCCTAAGCAAATTATCGATTAAACAATGTAGAACTTTTATTGTGTATTGTAACAATCAGAATTGATTAAACAAAAAAAATACATTTGATGTATGTACTGCCATTGTACCTCTCAATTCCTCAAAAAAAGGCCAAAATGTCAAAAGACTCTCCTCTTCCTACACCACCTCATCATCTTCGTCAATACCACCATCGTCAATACCACCATGGTCATTATGATCACTCTCATCACCACCATCATCAGCATCACCACCATCATCGGCATCATCATCATCATCATCATCATCATCATCATCATCATCAGTATTAACATCATCGTCATCATCATTGTCATTGAAGATCAGCTCTTCCACTGTGTCAGGTGAGGTGGAACAGTCACTGAACAAAAGTTTTGCTTCTTCAATTTTATGGTGAAGCCTCATCTGTTGCTGCAACAATGCTGCTCTCTGCCCTGGCAAGTCGGTAGAATCAATTGCTGCAAGAAGTATATTCTCCTGAGCTGTTAAGTGACCCAGAATGTTCTTCATGTCTTCGTACACCAGCAGCTTCTCTTCTTGGGCACGACTTTTCAGGTGGAGGGCATCGATGGCTCTTCTTTTCAGGCCTCGAGGGACTGAATCCTGTTCAAGCTGAAAAAGGACAAAAGGAGAAACAGAAACACAAAAACACATTTAACCACACATACACTGTACACAAGGCACTGATGTAAGCACCAATGTAAAAGGCTGTTGCTTCTGGTGAAGCCCGCCCTAAACACATAAGGCGCTTAAGTACAAAAAAGTACTT
Source organism: Sardinella longiceps (assembly GCA_027497455.2). Lineage (NCBI taxonomy): Eukaryota > Metazoa > Chordata > Actinopteri > Clupeiformes > Clupeidae > Sardinella > Sardinella longiceps. The sequence goes on along the minus strand of JAODXP020009519.1, from coordinate 51,556 downwards.
AGTGCAGGCTGAAACACATGAAGCTATGCACTTTTTGGACTTAAGCACCTGAGAGAATCCTGACCATAGAGCGTTGCACAAGTATTTCAAAGGTGTACTTACAGCCTGATCCAAGCAGGAGTAGCATGCTGTGTTAGTAGGATCACATGCCTCTTGAAAATCAATGGACAATGGGTATCCATTTTGTGGAGGCCATTCGACGGTGTTATACAGCTCTATTGACCGCTTCAGTCTTTTGTTACACTGGAACACTTGCTTCGCCAGCCTAACTGCTATTCCCTGGCCATCTGGAGCAGAATTTGAAAACACAAACACACACATTAATTTGCACTAGACAGGACATGTCTAAGTGAAGACAGAGGACAGAGTTTCATATGTAGTAGAAATTATGAACAAATTACAGGAAATGTACTAATACTGCTTTTTAATTGTGTTTTAGCCAATTTTACCAGGGGTGCCAATATATGGAGGGCGCTGCCGTCACAGCTGTAGTCACTGTCCACTGACCAATCATAAATGCTTTTTTAATGGCAGCTGCTATGAATGTGTTATGTATTCAGCCGTCAAGTAAAGTGTTACCACTATTTTCATTATTGGAAACTTCACTTTGTTGTTCTGACGTTTCTTTACCTTTTCAGTTACAATGCAGTGAAAATAAGGTTGAATCAAATCTAATCAGTTGTCGAAAAGTCTAACAGTAGTGATGTTTTTCAGTGCCATATATTCAGGGTAATAATGTCAAATTATGTGGGTAAGATAGAATTCACATTATTCAATTCAATTAACATTATTTACCTGGGTATCGTTTTTTCAAATGAAGGAGGATGGCTCTTTCACTGGACTCCTTTCTTGCCTTTCTGAGAAAGTTGCCCCTCACTTCCTGATCGACAGCTTTCAATGTAGACTGAAATCTAAAATCATCCTCTTTCCACCTTTGCGTAATGTTGTGTCTTCTCTCTGCATTTTCCAGAGATCTCTCCATGCTTTAAAGGTAATCACATACATGTTGTCGATAATGTAACATTATGTAATTATGTACCAATATTTAAACAGGAATTCCGGTCGATTTTCAAGAAGAGCTCTATTGCTCTGAAACCTATACGGTTGGACCAAAATGTCTTGCGTCTTCAGTATTGGCTAATCTCAAGTAGCTTGAGCAATAGAGCTCTTCTTGAAAATCGACCGGAATTCCCGTTTAAGTTGAGAGTGGAGTGTTCATCAGGACTGTATTTACTTACTCGGCTTCTACTTGATGGTGGATCCCCGAAGAACTACATCTGTGTATGGAACCCAAAACATAAAAGGGTTACAAAGATAATTGTGACACAATGTAAAACATTATGATATTATCCTATCCAGCTCATAGTTGTATTTGTAGGAATTTGCATAATTGTATATTGTTATATAGTAACAATTTACTTGACGGGTGAGCACATAACATATTCACGCATAAATCATTTTTGATTGTTTCATAACACAGGCCTCCACCATCCTCTTCAAAGTCCTCTTCAAATGTCATTTCACTTTTGGAAAGCATCCATAATCACTTATCTGAGTTTAACACTGATAGGTTTACTAGAGCTGCCCAGTATTTGTGGCCCCTGATTGATCTGATATTACATATTCAGCTAAAAGGTTTAAAAAAAAAAAAATCCAACGTTGTCAAAGAAGCATAGAATTCATCACACAAATGCACTGTCAAAGACAGAGATAATGATTAAGCATGCAATTTAGATGTCTCATAACAACATAACAACACATAATATGTCACCTTGGAGCAATTTTAATATTTTGCTACCTTGCCCACATTAAAAGGGTAATGTTTAACTGTTCCGAGGTCATCTCAAAATACTTTAGGCCTACCCTTTAGGCCTACCTAGTGTTAAAGTTAGATAAGTGATTACGAATGCCTTGCAACCTGTATAGTAAAGTGATATTCAGAAGAGATTTTATGACAGCTGCTATGAATGTGTTATGAAGTCAACTGTCAAGTGTTATTCCTGCAACTCTTACTTGAGCTTGTAGTACTCCATTAGGTTTTTCAAGTAATCTTTTTTCCACTTAGGGACAGCGTCTGGAGAATTAGTCATTCATTCATTAATTCGCATCACATTTTATTATCACATTGCCACTGTATATTACAATACAGGGAAATAAGAGTACAATAATGCTTTAATTTGCTTACTTATCGCCTTTGGTTTCTCTTGTGCCCTATCCAACTCCTGCTTTTGCCATTGGAGAATGTTCTCCTCAGAAAGTGACACTACAAAATGAATAAGAAAGAAAGAAGTCAGCCCAGTCACTCGATACCCAATCAATACAAAGAAAATAACAAAGAATTTTATCAAAATCATCCTGCTAAGCTTAATTTCATTTACTGTGTCATCCTTTGTTATGTCTTCAGTCTCATTCAACTTCTGTATTGGACTTCACACTTAAGGAGCCTGACTAGTGACTAGTGTGCTAGTATAATCTGGAAGTGGGTTCAAATCCTGGCTGCCACAGTTGTGCCTTTGAGCAAGACACTTAACCCTAAGTTGTTCCAGGGGTAGTAGATAGTTGAGGTAGTAGGTAGTTGACAAATGTAAGTCGCTTTGGATAAAAGCGTCTGATAAATTCATAAATGTCATGTAAATGTAACACACTTCTAAGATTTGAACATTATGGCATTCTAGATGTATTTTTCATTTAGTATGTGGAAACTTCTTTGAAATTGGGGTTATGTCATTTTCAATGTATGGTTTACCTCCTGCTTCTGTCATGACCGCCGAGATTTCCTCCTCTGCTAACATGAGAACGTTGATGGCCCTTTTCTTCCTTTTTAGGAGTTGAATCCCTGTGAGGACATCAGGTGTCAAAATAGGTGTTTTGTGAAACTTAATTTTCATATACAAGATATGATACAGTATATTCAGTGTCACAATGGAACTACTAAGTCAAGTCAGCTCTCAACATCTCATATTGAACAAACCCATGTCTGTCGCTTTCCTCCGGCCAAAATGGAGGAGGGCATCTGTTAAAAGGTCCAGTCTATGGGCCGGAGTCATCTCCTTCGTTATTCGGCCGAATCTACGGAGGAAAGACCACAGCCTCTCCATCCCCTCTCCATCTGTGAGGCCATACCCCTCTAGCCTTCTTGTGCTGTATTTTATCTGTAATTAAACAAAGCAGATTGGATTTGGCTATGTAATAGACACACTGCAAATGAGTCCTGAAGAGCAATGTCAGTGAATGTACTGTACCTGGCATGGCAATTTATGGCCGTACACATGGAAGGCCGGTACAGCCAAAGACATACCGTCTGGAATGCCCCTTCCTGTTTTCTAAATGGAGCATGACAGCAACTTAAATATAATTGAGTGTTTAAACGTTAGTTCTGGCCAGGCCATGGTAGTCAAGAAGCTTGCCGCTTTCCCCATCCCATTGCTAAATTGATCCAGGTGTATCCCCTCAGCTGATTATCTTGATCCGGTTCCCCTCAATCGTATGCTGCTTGGTTTTTGCTACCCACCTCCTCCCCTGCTCCACCTTGTCGTCTATGACATGGCATGTTCTCTTGTCATGTCGCCTGGTTCTGTTCATGGGGAGAATATCTATCTCTCCCTGTTTGGCTGTGGCGAGAGTCCCCTAACCGCTGCCTCCCCCTGCCTCTTTGCTTTTTCATGGTGCTCATGGAAATAGGGGGGCGCCTCTGAACAGAGCCATACCGCCAAATGTAATGCACTATTTATAATAAAGAATTTAATTCAGAATCTTCTCTTGTGTTTCTTGACTAAAATGGTTCTGACAGAACTGCATTTCTTGAATACAACCAATGTTATTTCTTGAAAGAATTTTTAAAAGTACCCACTGCCAGATGGGAGGCCACAACACAGGCAATGTCGTCATTGACTTTGAGGTTCCTCCCCTGACATCTCTGCAGCAGGGAGTCCATCAAGAACATTGGGTATCTATTTCAAAACAAGCATTTCAAGTTATGAAATAAGTAATTCTTAAAATACAGTATAGCATCAAATAACAGAAAATATCAACACATACTGACTGTATCACTAACTTGCCTTTCTCCCATTGTCATGTTTAAAAACATGATTGGCATTTCATGCCTGCAGGCCGCTCCAAATACCCCTGTGATGTCCAGTTTTTTTGTTTGGACTTTGGAGCGTAGCCTGCTCCCCGCCTTGAATTGGCTACATTCCTAAAGGTGGTATTCATAATTATGGGAATAATAGTGTTATTTTGTTTCTAAACAAATACAATTAATTCCTAAATAATTTAGGACAGCAATTATGCATTCTGACACTGACCTCATGAGGCTTGGACTCATCAGGGTTGCTCTCCTGATAATGGTCGAGGTCCACCTGCTCACAGAACAACCGTTTGCCATGTAACGGTGTAACAGTGGTGAAGCCTGAGCTGGCCTTCCTTACAAGGCCAAAGTTGGCATCCATGGCCACTGTTAGGACACCGTCCGCCTGTGAAATAAACATTTAGTAAATAACCCACTAAAAAAGCAATAAGCCAATAATGACGAATAGTTAAGGCACTACAGTGGGGCAAGAATTTAGTTAGTCAGCCAACAATTGAGTAAACTATCCCAGTAACAATTGAGTAAAGTAAAGTAAAGTCCTCTAATTTGTATCATAGATACTGTACACCCCTGTGTTCATAATGCAGAGTTGCAGAGTGGTGTGCTGATGCCTATGGTTTGTAGAAAAAATCACAATAAAATTACAGGACTCGCTCAACTTTCGGAGAACTTGCACAATTGATTGCTGACTAAATACATTTTACCCCACAGTACATTCATATAAATAACTGCTGAAACATGATGCAAATTCAGTAGTGAACTGAATGCACTCCTGGATTTTCTATCGACTTTTTGCCTACTGCTCAATTTTAAAATTAACACATTCTGCCTCCTCTTCTCTATGAACTTCACTTATATCAGTCACTGCGACTTTTGCCACTGTGAGCTTAACCTATCATAGGCATTAATGCCCGGTGATGTGTGATGTGTGATGTGTCAATTACAATGTGTATTATACAAACTAAGTTTTCAAACATGAATAATAAGGAAACGTCAAAAAACCTTTGGGCACGCTGGGCATGTAGTGCCATCATCCACCCCAGGGCAAATGTCCAACAGCCAAGTTTGCCTGTAATGGTGGTGCCGGTACTGGCTGATGGACTCACCCACCAAAGCCCTGTACAGAGTGTTGACCTACAGAGATCATCAAAATGTGTATACTTAGGCATGCATGCGAAAATCACACAAATCAATGTACAAATTGTTTTTGAAACAGCACATGAAATTCAATTCACCTCCATGTGGGGAAGATGGTGTCGCCAGCGGAGGGTGTTACAGAATCCCTCCACAGACACCTGGCACTCCAAACATAAGAAAATATATAAATCGAGCAAGGCCACAGAAAAGGCCATCTGTGGCCTGGAGGCTGTTGCTGGCCAAAGCCCATGTCTGAGGAGGGTGCAGGCCTCAGGCTCGCACTCGCAGAGCTCCACCTGGACACTGCAGAGTTTTCCTAACAAATCAACAACAATAATGTTTTAATAATAGCTGTGCATAAATATGCCTGTGACTATGCTTCTTGACAAAACTTGTTTATTCCATTAAGAAGCTTCTTGTATTGTCATTAATCCAGTGTCTTTTTGATTATGCATGTTCTGTTTGGTGTTCAGGTTTATAAGATAAGCTAAAACACAAAGAATAAAGCTATCTGGTATCTATTAAATGCAACACCCCAAACTCACATTTGTAGTGCTGAATTTAAAAGGATAGGATTGCTGCCAGTACACCTTAGAGTTTTGTATACCCTAACATCAAGACCAGTGTTGGCACTTTAATATGTTATTCTTTGGATTTTATGTCTGCTCAATCCAGAATCATTCAATATAGCAGAAGAGTTGGGAAGATGGTTGCTATCTCCAATGCAATATGCTCTGTATTGCATGCAAGAGGGGCTGTGAGGTGTACTTCTATATGAAGAGAATGTGTGCTCATTTGACTAAAGACTAAGAGATATGATTTCACTGAAATTATGGCTCTACCAGATAAAGTACAATAATGTAAAATGATAAAAGAAATCTCAGAAATTAAAGTTTTCAAAAAAGTTACAAACCTGTATTAACTATCACCCTCAGCTCCTTGGCATGAGCATGATGGTCCTCGTGCCCCGGTGGCAAAAGGAGAGTGAGCGACAAAGAAGAAGGCTCATAGTAGGCTCCCTGAAAGAAGATGCAAGGACACCAACAATTAATACGGCATAATTTAAGGAGGGAAGAAATTGAATTGAATTCCATTTTAGTTGTAGAGCGCCAGTTACAATACAGTTGTCTCGTGGCACTAGACAGATAATATGAGGTGCACCCATGACAAACCCATGCGAAACTGGGGCAAGGAAAAACTCCCCTCTATTTGCATTTACTTTAGTAATTTTTTAGGAAGAAACCTCGGGCAGGAACACATGCCATGGGCTCTGCCCAACTGCCAGAGGTCCAGTGAAGTACCTGTACAGTTAGTAGTCTAGTGGGGGATCACAAATTGTCCATGGTTATGACTAATCAACATACGAGTATAAATACAGAATTTAGTTTGGCAGTATTATATGGTAGTCAAGCATACAGTATATGGGTAGAATCAGTAGTGGAGGAAGCAAATTAGGTAAAGTTCATTAAGGAGGCATATTGTATGCATTAAGCATATTGTAAAGCACTGCCTCAAAACAAAGCCAGGTTTTTGAGTTCTAGCAAAATCCATTTTATGTTTCAATTTATGTTGTTGGTTATTCATGACAAGAATATTGTTGTACTTACATTCCACTTCTCACAGAAATGTAATGAATTGCTGTGAGCTGCCTGAAGGCATGCCTCACAAAATGCAGCAGTGGTGCTGCATTCCATGCACCTGTAGCCCCCAGGTTGCTTGCATAAGCTACAAACCTTGCTTACAGGTGCATGTAATTCACATGCCACCTTTAGCAGTTCATCCCTGACTGCATTCCAGGCATCAAGCTCTTTTTTTTAGCCTTGGAGTATGCCGTCTCAGAACATGCATCTAGATCTACATCTGCTACAGGCATATCATAAGCCACAGCACTTGCAAGCTTGGGAGAGCTTGTACCTGGCTTTGGCCTCATAATACTGGGGTCAATATATACCGCTTTCCGTGGTCCAGAAATCCCCCTGCGCACCACCTTGGCCTTGACCTTCTTTAGTTGTACTTTTCCCATACCTGAAAAAAAGTGATCAACAATATCAATCAACAATAAATATTATATTCAAATTCTCTTTATTCATTTATAATTTATGAATTTATGAATATTACTTGGGACAATTACAAAAGCGTGCTATTTCTACGACAAAACAAACTAAAGATAATAATCAACCAAAATACCACCATACACAGCATTCATCAAGTGAAATGGGACATTGGACAAATACTGGAGACAAACAAAATGTGTAAATTACTTAAGATGATATAGGATAGTCTATTATCCCTAGAACATACTGTATAACCAGTAGTCTCGCGTCAACCCAAGGCAGGCCTGGAATTATGACCACAGCAATTAGCACACACCACTCTGACAGAAAGCTCTCCCTGCAGGCCAGACAGAGGAAACTGTGATAGGACTCATTGACAGCAATAATGAAACTGCCTACAGGGATGAGGTGAGTAACCTAATCATGTGGTGTCACAGCAACAACCTGTCCCTCAATGTTGGGAAAACTAAGGAGGTCATCATAGACTTCAGGAGGAACAAATCTACACCCACTCCCATTCACATTAACAACTCCCCAGTTGAAATAGTCAGCAGTTTCAAGTTTTTAGGTATTCACATTTCAGACACACTCTCATGGTCTCCTCACATCACCAGTGCAATTAAGAAGGCACAGCAGAGACTTTATTTTTTGAGGTGTTTAAAGAAATATGGCATGTCCCACAACATACTCCTGAATTTTTATCGCTGTACTATTGAGAGCATACTGACAGGCAACATCTCAGTGTGGTTTGGTAGGGCTACTACACAGGATTTAAACCTTTTAGCAAGAGTAGTTAGAACTGCTTCAAAAATTATTGGTGCTCCACTTGAATCCCTCCAAAACATCTACTGTAAACGCAGTACAAAGAAGGTGGGAAGAATTCTGCAGGATCCTAGCCATCCTGCTCATACATTTTTTTTCTTACCTTCCATCAGGGAGGCGTTTGCAGAGTCTCCCAACACGCACGTCCCGTTTTAGGGATAGCTTTTACCCCCATGTAATAAGGCTTATGAATGAGAGTTCATCTGGTAGGAGGGCTGTGGTTAAGCTATGAGGTTTGCTAGTCTTTTCTTAAATTGTTATTTAGAGGACTTCCAATTTTTTTATATGGTTTCCTTTTAAATTTTATTTATAGGTTTCTTTCTTAATGCTATTTATTATTGCGGAGAGAGTGCCAAGGCACACTATATTTCATTGCTGTGGTACTGTACCTGTACTAATATGCATATGACAAATAAACCTGAACCTGAACCTGAACCTGAACCTGAAACAGACAAAATAGGATGGGACAAGTGACCCAGACCAGCACGGACGAGCTGAGGGGTCTTTGGTATTTTTTGCCCTCAACGGTGCCTTCCAGGCAGCGCTGCCTTCAAGGCACTACTCCACTCAGTTTAGGGTTAGGATGAGGGTTGAGGGGGTTAGGGTTAGGAATAGGGTAAGGGTAGTGCCTTTTAGGCTGTGCTGCCTGGAAGGTGCAGTTGGGGGCAAAAAACACCATTGAAAAAAAAACACCATTGAGCAGCTGAGGGTGTCACATCACCGTATTCATAATGATTATTTTGGATGAATGTTGTGTATGTGTTTAATATGGTGAAAATGAAAGTTTTGACTCTCTGTAGGCAGCTTCTAAGGACGTCTGTAAACCTCAAGGAGATATTTATTACAATCAACCTCAAGAAGATCTTTATTACAATCAAACGAAAGGTGTTTTTGTAAATGAAATGCTTGCAGATCAGCAGATGATGAGCTCTCTCTAGTATCTTTCTCAACTTGTATAGCCTCTGGACACTGGAAATATGTGACAATCTTTCTTAGAATAGGAATAGAATAGGAACAATGCTTATTTCAGTTGTGTCATTTACATGTTGTGACAGTGTGGTCTCTATAAGAAGCAAACAAACTAATATTAGGCAATCTCCAACATCCTTTAAACCATGTGCTTTTTGTTATTGGTCAGGTGCTTCTTATTTTATTGATAATCTATAGTGCACTTTCAGAAAACGAAGGTCCTGACTCACAGTGATCATTATAGATCCCATGTCACAAAGAGCAGTGGGTGTCCCAGTGTCCTGGCCCAGCTGAGTCCTAACCCTCAAGCTAATGTGTGTGTGAGCGCCTAATAATATAATTTAATGCATTTACAGTAATTTTCTGTAATGGCTGCCATGAATGACCCAGGTGGGTGCTACACTTGTTGGTGGTTAGTGAGGTCCCCCTTCGACTGTAAAGTGATTTAGATCAACTGTGCTGAAATATAAACTTTACAATGTTTTATGTTGTGCAGAAATATAAAAAGATGACTTGACAACATTTTAAATTGACAGCCTAAGATCACTCTATTGGGCCTGCCATTGTGATGACAGATCACTGCAAAAGGTTGGAAGGCAGGGCTGGACTGGGACCAAAAAAATGGCCTTGGCATCTTTGGACATGGCGGCCCACTACAATTCAATAATAATAACATTGTGGCTAGCTAAAATAACACTGTAAGTTAGATATATTGCATGAACACGATAGATTTAATTGAACTAGCCCAATATTGTTTATGAAAATTATGAGTAAATGACAGCCCCGGCCCAAAAATGACCCCCGGCCCACCGGGCATTGCCCTGTATGCCCCTATGGCCAGTCCATGCCTGTTGGAAGGAGGTTATTTGATATATGCGCCTATTCCTATTGCTGGGTGTAAAGATTTGGTGAAATTTGTTTTTATGCACAAATTTGGGATAGGAAAGATTTGATTGATTGAATTGAATTGATTTCCCACATAATACGGGTTCCCAGCATAGTATTACCCACCCAGATAAGACCTGCCCCCTTCCCACGTGGTTGCGTTGCGAAGCACTCCTCTTTCTACTCGAGTTCACCCGATTGGTTGGTTACAGATACAATTTAGATACAAGATAGCAACAACCGCTGCTATTGGGTAGCCTATAATTGCATGCACAACTCGTAATCATCTGTCCACTTACTGTTATTCGGGGTTTTTATTCTCTCACTGAATTGCGTGCGTGTCTCAGTCTCTCGCCTACATCAACTACGTCGATTGCATTTTACATCACACAGATTGCGTGACAGGCGAGTAGAACCCACCAATCAGGTTCACTGCGGGTCGGGTCAATTCTGAAAACCGTGATCATCCATGCGAGTGGGTGACAACGACCTCCTGAACCTACTAGTAGGTAGAGTAGGCGCCTACTCCCCCATTCGTATGGAGCCTTTATCAGCTGATAACGCCCATTCTATCGTGTGATAACATCCGAAGCGGGTGCACCCGGAGCATCGCTTCAAGCCGTAAGTGGAGAATGTTGCGCAGATAACGCATCCATTTTTCAGAGCTGAAATTCTGAGGTGAAAGTGAAAGTAAGCGGTCATGTACCACCAATTAGCAAAGATAGCTCGTCTAGAGCCCGTCTCTGCTATAGGTAGAAAGTTTCGGAGATAGGCCTAAATGTGTTTTTCACTCAGTTATTGTCAGTTAGGCTATACATAACTTGCAAGTTTGACAAATGCAGTTCTGTCTGTGTGACTAATCACCCAGTCCCTAAGTTTATCCGACTGGACGAAAAGTGGAATTAATAGCCTAGGCTACAAAAGTTTAGTGATATCTGACAGCATCCCTCTTCCTGTCAAACCTGAAGTTTTTAGATTAATTCCTCGACTTTTAAGTTTGCGCTTTCATTCCACTTACAAATACAGGACAATTTTCGCCTTAGTTAGGCTACCATTAAAGTTAACATTTATTATTAGTAGCTACCAAACCTAGGGCATTTAATAATGGTGCTTTGGTTCAGGTTGTGCCTGCGATGAAATTGTGAGGTTCATCTGTTGTTGTTATTAATTAACTGAATGCAACCAGATAGACTGAAGATTACCAATTCAAGGCAATTAAAAGTCTCAATCATTTCATTAAAGGTACTGCATTGTAGCCTACTATTATCTTATGTATTCAAGTACCAGATCACCTAAATAATGGAAATTGGAATTCATCATACTCTCTTAACATCCTGCTGCCCTTAATTCTGCTGATGCTGAAGTGTTGAAGTTATGAGGGGATTCCTGACCCCATGGATCATAGTTGCTGTATGTTTTCCTGGTCCCTGTGATGAGGGTTGTGGTCCCGCTGAGTATGAAATACAGAAGGAATGCTGTCCTATGTGTGGACCTGGTGAGTCTTGCCTGTGGTTTTCAGTAAAATAGTCAGTAAAACAACTCAGCCAATGTATTTTGATGCTATAAGTTTTATTCAGTATTTTATTCATCATTCTTTTATTTATTATTAGTAGTAGTAGTATTATATTATTATTATTATTATTATTATTATTATTATTATTGTTGTTATTATTCTATCTTTTAGGGTATTATGTGGTTAAACACTGCACGGAGTTCACCTCCACAACCTGTGGCCCATGCCACTCATCTACATACACTGATGCACACAGTGGACTAGAGTTATGCATGTCTTGCATTGTGTGCAACTCCAGTAAGTCAGATCAAGTTGTTTTGCCTTATATAGTTTTGCACCTATACTTGTTTAGCAGGTAGGTGCTGCGCCAATTACTTGAGGCTGTCAATAAGGGAAAAACTCACATACCATTACCAGGCGCGCTTTAATGCACGGGCTTACTCGGGCTTTGGCCGGGGGCCCCGGCCAATCAGGGGCCTCATAATCAAGGTGCGATTTGTCGAGGGGATGGGATTTCCCTACCTCTGGCTTTGGTATCCTTGCCTCTGCTTGAATAATTTTATCTTGTGGGGATATTAATGTTAAATTTTATCCCCCATTTATATCTTGTGACAGTAGCTTATGCAAGCGAGCATCTTGTGCGCATCTTGTGCGTCCTGTGAATTGCATGCGTGACAACTCCTGGCTCACTTTGCCGCGAACTCCAGCCTTTAAGCGCAGTTGTTTTTTTTCTCACTGGAAAGACTAGCTAAAGACAATAAGGAAAACGAAAGTTTTAAGTTTGATATGAAAACGAAAATTTTAAGTTTGATATGAAATGTGTGTAATGTCAACAATGTAGGCTATCAGGCAAAATATCCTAATCGCGGGGGATGAGAAAACACTCTAGCTACATCAGCCAGCAGGGCCTAGTGGAAAATGAGAAATGCCATAATCTAGGCAAAATGCTCAAACAATACGTAAAGTATGAAGGTCTGGCTGGTCCTACACTATTTTTTATGCCCTGGCTCTCCTCACAACCCAATTGTTTAGGTTACCGTTTCCAGCGCACTAACGTTACCGCCCATGGGACCGTCGGATCCAACTAACTAATGCCTTGGGTCAACATCTCTGAGATATCAAAGTAATTTGGCTATTGTCGGCTACATTTACACACAATGTAATCTGCACCGCTTCATTTAAGTATTTAACACACAGCAAGCAGCAGGGTCTGAACGAGAGAGTTTTGTGTTTTGTTTTGTGAAAACTTAATTTTCATTAAGGATTGCACTCTACATGCTGCAGTATGAACTGGTAACCTCGACACTGCACTCTAGAATATATAGTCAAGCGAACATAAAATTATGCCAATGTATTCACGCGAAAGACAAGAAAATAAGCTTTCAAAAGACACCAATATCGATAATATTGGCCAACGAATTACGGAGATATGAGCGTTCAAAGTGTTACAATGTTACAAGTCAGAGAAAGACGAATGCGGAGAAAAACGTCAGTGAAGTTCATCATTGTAACAAGGGACTATTCTGATTAGCGAACTCATTCTGCTACACGTCAGTATAACTAAACAATAAGTGATATCTACTTATCTAACATGCAAGGCATACCCCTAATTGTGGACTTATAATATGAATATGGATAATGGATATAACATGGATAACTTGGATTACTTGAACTGGACAATAAAGGTAAGAGCCAGTGGATAGTTTTGGTATTTTGTTGGAGTCTGCAACGATGCTAACGTTAAGCTATATGTGTATGTTAGATGCAGCTGTCGGTATGGGATTTATGGCTGTCTGATTGAAGCAGAACAATCAGCAGACAGTTAATAGGCTACTTGTAGGGCTAGCGTGTGTTGCTTTCTGCGCACGGGAAGGAGGGAGGGGGGCCCCCCAAAACTCTATAGCCCGGGGGCCTCCGTAGGTGTTAAAGCGCCCCTGACCATTACCGTTGCAAAAATAAGGTGCCTAGGTGCCTTGCCCTGATGGAGGTCTGAGGACTGAAACGTTTGCACCTGGTAGCACTTTTTGGAGGGGATGGATTAAAGCACCTTGTTTTTGCAATGGTAAACAATTGTGTGCAAGTCCCTCATTGACTTTTGCTTTATTCTGTCTTTATTATTCTCTGTTACACATACACATACATGTACTTTAGCAGAACGTTCCTTTCCTCAAGAGTGTCCATCAGGAGAAAAGGTGAAAGGCCAATCCAAAGTGATATGTAGTGTGATGATTTGATACTTGATTTAAAAGCACTGTTTATTTCTAATTATTTCTGTTTATTTGTTTTTGTTTATTTCTATTCATTTTTCTTTTTTACATTTTATCCCCTTTACCCTTTGTAATTTCACTTTCTATTTTCTGTAAAGCACATTGAACTGCTCCTATGTATGAAATGCGCTATATAAATAAACTTGCCTTGCCTTTCCTCAGGTGCAGGGTTACGGGAGAGGAAGGTGTGCAGCTCCACCTCAGATGCTCTCTGTGAACCTCTGGAAGGACATTATTGTATTGACCCAGTCAAAGATGGCTGCAGAGGAGCTAAAGAACACACACAGTGTAAACTAGGACAATATATCAAACAGACAGGTGGGTCATTTATTTATAGTGTAGTAATTTTTAGCTTTAGCAGGAAAGGATACGTAAACATCATTTAAGGTAGTAGGAAAAAAACATCACATTAATTGCTAAACTTTTGCACTGCATATGGTCTGGGACATATTGCACCAGGATTCATTAGAAGAAGGTAAATGTAGCCGGTGGCGGTCCGCACCGCACACAGGTCTCGAACTCGCCACCCCGCAAGCTACAAACTCCCGGCGTGGGAGTGGAACGCTCTAACCAACTGAGCTAAAAGCCCGAGCTTCTAACTCAGCGTGTTAGAAGCGCCCATGGAATTGGGTGATGAGGATTTACACACTACCACCGAGCTAGCCGCGCTAGCTGGCCTCCGTTACATAAACAGTGATGGCAAGTTAGAAGTATAATACAGTATGTATGTTATTTTTCACCAACAGGTAGTGCATACTCAGATACTGTGTGTGGTGACTGTGCTAATAACACATACTCAAATGGATCTTTCACATCCTGCAGACCACACACACAGTAAGTACTCTTAAGTATTGGAATGTACACAAAGCTTCACCCTGTGTTCACCAGGTCGCCTTCCTGCACACTTTCACTTGATTATCATCTCTCTGCGTTGCTAGTCTGGATTTGACCCCATTGAACTAGTTTTCTCCACTGAGAAACGATACAAAAGTACACACATCTGTGTAAAAAGGGTGCTGGACCAAAGACGAAACTAAAAGTCTGCACACTTGTAGTTTTGACCAGTGGCATTTTTACTGGATCCATTCAGCAAACAGAGCGGGATTTGAATGCAGAACTAAAATACTATCAGTCAAGGGCAGGCAGCCTATCAGTCACCACCGAATGGCCAGACCTTCTGTATAAACAAAGTTTGTATACAGGGGCTGGGTTGGAGCCAGTACTCGAGTTGAGGGGGATGAAGGGGAACGGCATCCCCCTTCTGAAATAAAAAATTAAAATCATCCCCCTTCTTAAATGGCATCCCCCCATACCATCCCTTGTTCCATTTAATTAGTTAATGTGAAAATTACAATTATTTTAACATTGGAAATATTAGCCTTCTACCATTTCAACATTAGAGGCTTTGCATTTATTTATGTGCTTCACTTAAACAGAGGTTTCAGTCACCGCAATCAAAAATTTCGGGCAAAGCGCATTTTTTTGTTTCACTTTCAAAACGGTACCACTGTTGTCTTGCCGTTCATTTACTACATGGCATGAAGGTGTCTGGCGATCCACAAGCGTATTTTCAAAATAAAATGTGTATTGTACACTATCTATCACGTACAGGCCGGCCACATGCAAATAGGGTGACCAAACCTCCGGAATTACGCATAGACACTACGCATTTGTCCTTCTTTTTGAGGCTCTGCACTTAGCAGAGGGTTTCAGAGAGACGCAAGCAGTTGACAGGTAGGCCCGTCATCTTTCAGTTCGCCTAAAGGAAAATATTTGTGTTTTTCCCTACACGTCGTCTGTCTCTCACCCATTATCTGTGACAACCGCACACAGACACAGAACACTCCTCTGTGCTGCTCCCCTTACCGAATGCATTTTACTCGCACGCATACGCGCAAGTCCCAGAACAAAAAAAACATTGTGAAGTTCATCTAATGCTCTGAAGTTTATGATTGATGTATTAACACTGATCACGTGAAAGTAACAGTACTTGATATTATTATTCTCATTCTCCAACATTGGGCTGATTATAAAAATGCATTTGCCTAATAGCAATCATTTTACTGTAAACTTGGCCAAAGACTTGCACAGGACATTAAGACCCTTGTACATGGCATGTGTAGCAGCATGTACAGAGTAATGAAGAGATGAGGAGTTAGCACAGTGACAAAAATTCAAAATATTAAACAATTACCTTCTTTCTTTTTATCTTTTTTTAGTTAACTAAATAAACACATGTATGAATAAAAAAAACCATATGGTTATGTGAATTATATATTATATGAATGCCAAATGAAAATGTGTGCGCGTATCCATGAGGCCTATGCACTCTGTACGTGACCCACCATGGGCGCTCATCGACACAAAATAGCCATCCCAAATGATAAAATCCACCATCCCCCTTCTTTTTATTTTACAACTCGACTACTGGTTGGAGCATTTATACTTTCATATACATAAGCCTAAAAAAACCAAAACAACACAAAAAACAGATTTAGGGTGCATAGGAAGTGGCAGATCAACTTAAATATTAAGTTTATTCTTTCTATCTTGTCATTGTAGGTGCCAACCAGGCTATGAGAAGGTAAAGGATGGAACACCTTCATCTGACAGTGAATGCAGAAAGGTCGGGAATGGTGTGATAATTGGTGTCAGTGTCACAATGATCGTCCTGTTGCTTATTACGGCAGTAGTGGTCATAATGATCAAAATCAAGAAGAATCGTGGTAAGAAAAATTTATTTGACATGAATTTTCACAATGCTGTAAAGTACACAATAAAGTACATGTACAGTATATAGTGCTTACTTAGTAGCCTGATCTGCCCAAGGTTTCTTCCTACAAAATAAATTATTTACAAAGCGAAGGGAGTTTTTCCTTGCCCCTGTTTCTCATGGATGCTTCCTGTACTGTCTGTAAAGGGCCGCGAGACAATGTATTGTATTTGAGCGCTCTACAAATAAAATTGAATTGAAAAATTTCATTGAATTTAAGCCAGACTTTTTATTTCAGTCTCAGAGATATTAATCTGGCACTTTTGAATTCAGTGACATTTCCATGAGATGTAGGAATGGCAGGTCAGGCTGTAAGTAGTCAGATGACAACATGAGTTTAAAAAAGACTGATCAATGTGATTGGCCCAATGATTTCAAAAGATTTTGCACAGTACAATGCTGGATCGGATAAGCTCCCTTCACAAAATAAGCATGGTTCAATAGAACAGGGATTGCAATAGAAAGCTGTCCGTGGGGCCTTTTGAAAATGGCAGCGGTTGAATGAGGTCAGGTTCCCAAGCTCTAAGGAATTTTTGGAGAGAGGGGAAGTTTTTCTCAGAAAATGTTATCCAAAAATAGATACTTTTTTAGTTTGTACTTTGGAATGTTGCTATACTTGAAACGTTTGTGTGTGTGTGTGTGTGTGTGTGTGTGTGTGTGTGTGTGTGTGTGTGTGTGTGTGTGTGTGTACGTGTGTGTGAGGAGAAAAATACCAAACCAAGTTATTTCATTAAGATTATTAAAATTATATAAATGAATTACAAATGCAATTGCTTTTTATTGCCATTTTTTTTAATGCCATTTTTTTTAAAGAAGTAAAAGAATATGCAATTCAAGAAAATATGACCTTACTTCCTTAAATTTTCAGAGAACGAGTCTGTGCATCTGGAGACAGTACCTGAACCAACGTAAAGAATTCATGACGCATCACAATGAACATCTTATACAGTAAGATCAAATCAAATGAAGAAAACTAAAAATGGATACATCTCTGCTTGATGTGTGTAAAGATACATACAGTATATACCTGATATTGGTACTTTGTTACATTTCTATTTTCAGCTGCTACCTCATGAAGACATTGACACAAACAAAGATAATGAAACATCCAAACTCACTTGGACATTTGCGCTGCTGAGAGAAGCTGGCAGCTCTGCGTGGGATTTAATAACAATAGCAATAATTTAAACATTTGCAGTGCTGAAACTAAGTGCGATTATCTCCCTTCAGAACGCCATTCTCTTCTCTGATTGGCTAGGTGGCCATTATTTCCAGATAACCAGCTACTTTGGAAGTAGTTCCAAAAAATAACTCATCTAATAACTGATTACCGTTCCATATGAATGCCTTTCAGAATGGTAACTATAACAACAATAAGCAACCTTGTAGATCTACTTTCAACTGAAAGTAGTACCCAAACCGAACAGGTTAGCTTCTTTTAAATTTGAGTTGCATATTTCTTTTACGTTTTATACGCTTCTTCAAATATACGAGAGATAGATAGATACGGGAGATAAGCGGGATAACGACCTCCGAGGTGTCCAGTTATTAATTTATAATTGTCTTGGCGGAATAACTCCGTCTCCGCGCTGCGCGCGTCGCCGGAGTTCTAGATTCCGCCTCGTCAATTATAAATGAATAACTGGACACCTCGTCGGCCGTTATCCCTTACATAACTATTAACAGTGTATACAGAAGGGCTATCTGTTAATGCTTTCTAACCAGAGGTGGGGATCTGCAAATGTGGTAGTTTTTTTCAACCTAGTTAAGTCAAACCATAAGATGTTGGGCATTTCTGCTATTCCTGCTCGTCATACCTCACATATTTACATCAGGTGTTACTACTCACCTTCATTTAAAGGGTACTAATAACAGCAATAACTAGGCTGGCAAGCCATCCTATAACATTAAAATTAGTCTGGTATTGATAGGTAGACTGGACTTGGCAGAAGGCAGGTAGATTGAACTAGGCAGTTATCTTACAAACTGCTTCTGCAAACAATAGGCCAGGGCTATGACCAATCAGAGCAACGAACAAGATGTATACACCAAGTTGAAAGGCCGATGTTTTCAGCGCAGCACGCCCTATGACGCGCAAAAGACATACAGTAGATGGCTTGCTACTAGATGTTCAGGCTCTCGGGTATGTCTAGATTTCTATAGGCTAAGCAACAAGAATAATGGGATATTTGTTTAGAAATTTTCGAACATGTTAAAACTACAATACTCCTGCACTTTTTTGAAGTTATAATATTTATATGTTATATATATGTTTTGGACAAACAAGTAGCCTACCTTGAACCAAGGAGCACCCACCAGAACACATCTTTTTTTCACAATTCTCCAAAGGGACTGAGCAGGCCTCTGACTTGCAACAATTATGTTCTTGCAACAATTATGTTCTGGAATTATGTTCCAGTATTGTGCTTCTGAAACATGCTCAGGGAGTGATGGCAAGCATACCAGCAGCGAAACAAGTTCTTACAGAAGTTCTATAATGCTATAGATGAGTAAATATAGCAAGATTTGTCTAAGCTGAAATGTTAACTTTTCATTAGTGTAAGCACTTGCACTATCTGTTTATGTTCAAGTGTGTGTGTTATATTTCATTGTTGGCGAGGAGACTACATTATCACTTTCACTCTTAAGAAATGTTGAAATGGCTTTGTTAGAGCTCATAGTTTATTTTGTTCCCTTTAACAACCAATTTACATAATGTGTTCACTTCATTTCATTTGGAGTGTGGCAGCACTCCCCTCCTGTGCTCTTGGCAACAATGCACCTTATTTTGATTTTGATTTTATTTTTCTTTACTACCAGTTTCCATCCTGTGCATATCCACCTCTAAGCTAGTCTACTACAGGCAGTATTACATGGATGCTTGAATATTCTACAAGCAATTTGCTGTGTTTACTTACAGTATACATACAGACTGATTCCGTTTTTTTTTTCCTGATTCTGTACGACTAGTTTCCATCCTGTGCAACCTTTCCTTTTCTCCTGTCATCACTGATAGTCTCAGAATTAAAGTTGAAATAAGTTGTTATAAGTCTATGGTCATGGTTTTATATGTACTATTTAGCTAGTGAATGTATGGATACACTTGTGTTTTTCTCAGATGGGAGCATGGAAGGCCATCTAATACAGGGATTGCCTGCTGCTCAGTGTCTGCACTTTAGACCCAATCAGTCAGGGCCAGAGGTTTTTCACACATATGTAAAGTGTAGTGTGCCTAAATACAAGCTCCTCAAGCCATCAACATGAAAATTACCTCTCTATTTTGCTCCCCCACCATCACTGGGGTTTTACAACAAGTGTGTGATGCACAGACTGGCGGCAGTGCCACTGGTTCCGACCATAGAATGTATAATATGGTTGGGGACCTGTTGTATATTAAAGAATGGGAAGTGTGGCATACCTTCCAGTTATTTGGCCACCGTACAGTTAGGCCAGCTTACTACTTAGAGTAGTATAGGAATTGAGTATGTATAGGAAAGTGGTTTGTTATTGACCTGATTTTCATAACATAGCTGGTGGCAGTCCGCACCGCACACGGGGTCTCGAACCACCCTGCCAGCTACAACAAACCCTCTAAACACTGAGCTAAAAGCCCAGGCTTCTAACTCAGCAACTGGAAACACCCAAGGACTTGGGTTGTGAGGATTTACACATACTGCCGCCAGATAGCCGAGCTAGTTGGTAGCCGTTACACATGGAGCAAATTAACATTGGAAAATGGGGAGGATGTAACAAGCCTTTTCTCCTCATGGGTTTTCCGCAGGTGGTCCTTATAGTCAGGGAGCCAAGGTCTAAAAAGCTCAAGAAAATAGGTTGAACCCGACACCGTCTGTTATACTTTTCATTTTTGTTTTTTTGTTACCTTTAACCCCAAGAACAAATAATTGGAGGGTCTGCTCTGCCGGAAATATCGTGAAAAAAGTTGTCCCCATTTTAGTGTATGCACCCTTCAATATTTAGCAGAAAAATGTGAAAAACTTTTTTCCCCCTAAATCCTCAGTGGCTGTCAAAAAACACATGCCAGATGCACAGAATGCATGCTGACAACATTAATTGGAAAAAAAAACAATACATTTATGTATGATTTCCCCTCCATTTAGTGCTAAAAGTTTACCTCACTCACGTCAGATGTAGCGCTACGCGCGTTCATCTGATATTCAGCGATAGACGAGATATTTCAGGAGCCAGAAATCCTTGAATCTAACTGGGCAAACGGCTTGTCCATCAATTTAATTGACGTACACTGCAGCCAACCACATCGAAACCAACCGATGACGCTGGTTAAATTTGTTGGATTGGTTGGATTCAAAACAGTTGCTTATTCGCAACGTCACACCCTCTACAGCAGCTAGCGGCCCTGATTGGTCCGGTTAGAGAAAAATGGCTTGAAATCTCTCTGATGGGCTTCAACATCAGATCGTTGCGCGGAAGTGCCTTACGAAAGTTACGTAGCGCATGATCTGACGTGAGTGAGGTAAGCTAAAAGTAGGCATTTTCTCAATATTTCTTTACTTTACTTCATTGTCAATCAACTATTCCCAACTAACTTCCAAACCAACTATTATAAAATCCAACCAGAATCAGTGTAAATGGGATGATTACTAATTGGGCTATCAACTAATTGTCAATCAACAAGCTCAACAAGCCATGTTTCCACATACTGGTAACTTAACATAGTCGTAGAAGATAATGCAAATTGCCAAAAGATTAAACTTCGTATATTTCTACAAAACTCACCTAGTATGAATAAGAAAAGTTAATAAATGTTGTTTCTAGGTGCCCTGGAAGTTATGCCGCTTTGAACATAATGAGGACTTGATTATCAGCACGTCTTCTTTCTTTATTTTTTCATGTATTTATTTATTTGTTATTTTATTTGTTGGTTTGCAAAATTTAAGTATTCCTAGTCACATTTCCGACATGAAATAGAAAAAAAAAACAATATGTAAAGGACTTTTATCAGATGGTGATATGATAATGATTATAGGATTTTATATAAAACTGTATCCTTAATAGGAATATTAGGGGTGCACAATGACTTTTCCTTCAACCAAATTTTGTCAAAGTCTGTGCTTGTCCTGTTTAGTGGCTACTACAAACCGCACTGTGATGAATATGCAGCAGTGTAGAAGATGATGAAGATGGCCAATACCTCTTGTGGTGAGCCATATTTCCACAGTTCGTAGGAAGTATTACCTGGGCCTTTTTGAGGATACCGTTGAAGAATTTGGATCTCCCATTTTAGATTCTGGGAGATGATGGATCCCTGAAACTTGAGAGTCTACATGTAACTGTTGGTCAATAGCAAGGAGACGTCTTGTGCCCGCCTGACATGTGTCCACGTCCTATAGTTTGAGAGAAGAGCTATAGAGTGCGGAGTTCTAGGTTGTTCTAGGAGTTCTCCTGCCAGTCAGAAGATGGAGAGCCACTGACAGATGGCAGGAAATTAACTCAGAGACTTTGGTGGTAAGAATTTTAGGTATGATAATCAGCACTGTAGCACAGGCCCAGGCTGTTCAAGGTGTTGCAGAATGAAATGCAGCCATGTTCACTGCATCATCCACTTCCACTTCCCTATAGACAGACTGCAGGGGGTCCAACTAATGACGTATGGTGATGTTTTTGAGATGAGGCAGTACTATTGACTAATTGACATTCAAAGGACAGTGAATGAAGTCAAGGTCCGTAATCATTCAATGACATGATGGAGGGTTTCTTGGGAACTGGGACGATGAGCTGGTTAGTACTACACCATCCAACAAAGTCTTCCACAAGGCTCTTGTACTCCCCTTTCCTGGCCATCTTTGAGACACCCAACAATTGCAGTGTTGTCAGAGAATATCTCATATGGTATGATTCAGAGTTGTACTTGAGGTTTGTGGTGTTCAAAGTGAATAGTGCAGGAGAGAGTGCAGTTCCACGTGGATTCCCTGTGCTGCCAACCATTTTAAATATCCAGTAGGCTATGTCATTCGGACATTTCAGAGTAGCCTAAAATGATATTGAGGCTTTAAGCCTTTTCATTACAAACTAGAATTGAACTCATCACTGATACCATAATTTTGGTTGAATTTTTATAAACTTTTTTATACAGTAACCTCTATGAGTAGCCTATATCATTTGGTGAAAAGTATGACATATGGACTGATGACTGATGGGGGAATAGTTAATTGCCAGCAATGAAGTAAATATGTAAATATTTGGAAAAAGTGAGAAAATCGGCCATTTTTTGTACAAAACTGATGAGAAATCATATTAAAATGTGTTTTAAGATTTTTCTTTTCAGTTGATGTTGCCAGTACATGTGTTCTGTGCATCTGCAATGTATTTCTGGACAGAGACTGAGGATTTGAAGAGGGAAAAAAATCATTTTTCACATTTTTCTGATGAATAATACACTGTATACACTAAAATAGGCACAAATTTTTTTCGCGATATTTCCGGCAGAGCAGACCCTCCAATTATTGGTTCTTAGGGTCAAAATTAACAGAAAAAACACAAATAAAAAGTATAACAGACGGTGTCCGGTTCAACCCATTTTTGAGACCTTGGCTCCCTGACTATTAACATTGGTTTTAGTTTCAATTTAGTGTATTGGAAATTGATTTCTGAATACCTGATTTGAAAAAAAAGCACAGCTTCGGGCACAGGAATGATTTTACAGCTGTACTTTTAGTTGTTTTAGGATATCCACCACTCTGAAAACGGTGGGCCACCAATGATTTGAAGAATGGTGGTCCCTGGGACTGAGCAAGTTGAAAAGCCCTGCTCTACACTGATGATGGCAAAAAATCATGTCTGTGGTGACTTGAAGTTGGTAACAATGACAGCAATTCTAAGCATTTTGTATCTCTGTAGGCCTACATCTGTGCAAACATGTGAGGATTTCCATTTGTGCCTGTCAGTTTATATTCACATATTTGCACATTCACATGTACAGTACCATGTTTCTATCCGTAGACACCGTGGTGACATGACCACAACTGGTCAGAAAATGTAAATTGAAAATGCTATTGTCTATTATTTATTTACATTACAGTCGATTGACAGACAGATATGTGGTACTTTCTCAATTCTATTTGTGGGTGTAACCCTGTGCGTGTGAACCTGGTGCACAAGCAGTAATGAGGAATCTGTCCATAGTCCATTGGATAGTGAGGGAGCCGTAAATAGTTTTCAAGTAGTATGTGCACATTCCACATTCCTACTATACTGCATGCGTCAAAGTGGACTTTAGCAGGTGTGTGCAGACAGTGTTTGTCTTTGTCTATTAACATGGGTTAACTATTACTGCAGTGAAATAAAAAAAGTCACATATTGATAGGTTTGTAATTTCAACCTTGAGTCTTGTCACTAACCATAGCCTGTGTGCTTTTCCTCACCTGTGATGCTTTTTGCATTTCAAGGACTATTCAAAGGAATATTCAAGAAATATTTAAATGACATCATCTGGCTAAATTCAAATGCATTTTAATATGGATCATGGGATGAATTGAAGACTGTACAGAGACCATTGTAGACATGGGTTGTGATACACGCACACACACACACACACACACACACACACACACACACACACACACACACACACACACACACACACACTCAAAGGGGATTACCAGAGGTGGTTTCACTTTCATTCCAGTGCTTTTCCGATGAACATGAGGGTTTGAAGACAGATAAAATGTACCAGGTAAGGGCTTTAATCATATGATTTCTTCATGGGGAACGTGAGTTTTGTCTTAAAGGGACACTGTGCAGTTTTTGCTGTAAAGCTAGTGAACTACAGTAGCTACATAAAAGGCACACAAACATTCTATCTTGTCTTTCTGGAGCTACTAGAATATGCTAATGATGTCTGATACCAAGAAATTAGCAATGTTAGGCAGTGAGGTGTGCTTTGAGGTGGTTTTCTAACTTTTTTTAAAAATATATTTTTATTTGCAAATAAACACTCCAGAAGGGGCAACTAAAGACTTTCTTATAGAATAGAGTTTTAAGGAGGTACTGTATGTCTGAAAAAGGATATTATGGACTTGACTGATCTGATTTCCACTGGTAGATCATTCCAGAGCCTAGGTGCCTTGACATTAAAGGCCCTCTCTCCCTTGCTTTAAAGCCTCAGATAGGAACCTTTTTACAGTAATAAACTACAACCATAAGATTGCGTACAGGTGTCTAGGGTGTTAAGAAATAAGATATGTAGTTGGAAGACAGGCAATTAAGAGCTTTAAAAGTAATCTAAAGAATCTTATCAATTCTAAAGCTTATATATATATTAGTGCCAGTGCAGAGAGGCTAAAATAGAAGTGATGTGGTCACAGCAGAAACTGAAGTATAGCATGTGCATCCTGAACAGTTTGTCGCTTAATGGATTTTTGAATAGAAAACAGGTAAGGCTATTGCAGTGATCAAGGCATGAGGAAATGAAAGCATGAACAATGGTCTGTGTCTTTAAAGGTTAAAATGGAACTAATCTTTGAAATATTTCTGATGTGATAAAAAAAACAAGATTGTATGATCTCTATGAATAAAAAGGACAGTGATACATTTTTAATGAACACCAGGAAAGACATTTCTGTACTGAATTCAGAGGATCAGAGGAATTAATTGGGAGGTAAATCTGCATATCATCAGTATAGAAGTGAAATGAGACAGAGAGATAGCATAAACAAAATTAGATTGGTCCTAAAACTGACCCCTAAGGCACCCCGTATTTAACAACAGAAAAAGAGGATGTGTAACAGTTTGCAGAAACACAAAACTTTCTATTTGACTAGTATAATGAAAACATTGCAACGTTGTACCAGATATTTCCTCCCAATGTATCAGCCTATGCAGCAGAATGCTGTGATTGATTGTGTGAAAGACTTCACTAAGATCAAGAAGTACAAGGACAGAACACCTGCCATCAACTGTTAAAAGGTCATAAATAACTTTCAAATCTCAGTGCTTTGATACTTTCGTGATATGATTCTATGATAACCAGATTGTAGATTTTAAAAAAGATTGTTGTTTTCTAGTCCAGAGGCAAGCTGCTTATTTTTCTAGTATCTTTGATGCAAATAGATCTGTAGATTTGAGGTAGAGAAGAGTTTCTTTAGCAGTGAGTTAACAGCAATTTTGAAATATCACAGTCAGTATCACTTCCCACTTGGGTTACAGGGAGTGGATGACTCTACCAGCTGCTTAACTGTTGATGGTATTTAGTGAAAATGAAAAACAGTTATAGTTATCCCATTACCCTAACATGTGTTACGATCCAGACTCGTTTGGTTTGGGCCGCAAACATGAACAGAGACGGAAACCAAAGCTCAAAACAAAAATAAATTTATTTGTGTCAAGAGAAAATCACCCAGAATGTCTAGGGGGAAACAGGTTCAAAACGAAAGGAAAGGTGTTGGTGAGTGGTTGTATGAATGTATGCATGTTTTAGTTGGGCAAAGGTACGAGAATAGTGGTGTGCGTGTGAGCGTGCCGAAGAGCAGGAGAGTGTGTGTAGCTAAGTGAGGGGCGGGGGCAAGTGTGTGTGTGTCTCTCTCTGAAGGGGAATGACGCTTGAAGCTTTTGTAAGCAGCGGCCAGGTGTAAACAGGCAGGTGAGGCCAATGATTGCCACTCAGCAAGCCCGCCTGCCAGGACTCTGCAGTAATCCGTCTGACAGGGAGGTAGAGGGTCATGACACCTGGTTGCATTAAACTAATAGATAGCAGCAAGAAATATAGCAATTTATTCACACAGAGTTGTGATTGGCTAAACACCACCAATGTCCGAGTATAACCCAGCTCATTGCTAGATGTACTCGCTAGGTTACCACTATGTTCTAGGCTAGATGTAATGTACATTATTCAATTAATTTACACATAAGGTGACTTAACTGGTTCTCCTTTCTAACTCTAATTTATTCAGGTGCTATACTGCATATATAATGGACATGGAAACTTACAGACTCCTGCATAACCTGTCAGGCTAAATACTTTGAAAGTGAACACTGGAAATAATGCGGAGCTTCCTGCTAGCGATCATCATACTTGCAGCATTCCTGGTGTGTGTGGTCTGCATCTGTCTGTACTGCGGCCCTGCTGAGTATGAAGTGCTGAAGGAATGCTGTCCTATGTGTTCCGCTGGTGAGTCTGATCTGCAATACAATACCACATCCATAGAGTGTCATAAGGCCATGAGCTTTTGTTGCAGGTGAGCGGAGCTGACGTAGCCTGACCAGCCACACCATAACATAAAATGTCTGGCACGAAGGATAGGGCGGGATCCTTCAAACTCTCTTTGGATACCCATAGAAAGTGATTCGTTTCGCTCTGGCTACAACCAGTCAGAGCAATGAACAAGCCGATTTCAACAATACTAAGCCCGCCCAATGCCTCTCCGTCCAGCGTTGTGATTGGCTAAACGCCACCAATGTCTGAATACAGTCTAGAGCGTTGTGATTGGCTAAACATCATCAGTGTCTGAGTACAATCTATTGCACAGCTAGACGTACTCGCTGAGCAAATCAATTTGCTACACGCCTAGAGTTCTGGGCTAGAGCTGATGATGATGATTATAACCATCTTTCACCAGCCCTTTATGCATGGACGTCACTAGGATCCAGAGTCAAGGGGCTTAGCCCCAGAGGGGTGATATGTTGATGCATAGCGCGCGCCGAAAATTTTTAATAAATAAATTATATTATACAGTGTATATGTGTGTATATTGGCAACTATTTGTTACTTGAAGGACATTTATCAGAATACATTTCTTAAACTAATTTCTTAGGCTATTTTTATTAACAACATTAGTCTAAATCAATTCATCAGACTGGTTTGTGAAGATGTCTCCATCATCTGTGGTGTAAATGAACTAGGCACTGAGCAAGATACAACAATGGTAACAACTAGCTTAGTTCAAATCCTAGGGAAATCTGATGATGCAGTCAAATATGAAAGTTTCTCAAACATTTATTCTGCAAAATGAGCATACAATAGCTACTAAAATATATGCTAGGCTATAGCAAATAAATATGTCCATCAATGCATGTAGGACAAACTAATCTGGCATAGACTACAGGGTAATTTATATTTCATAGTTCAGTCTTTTAGAGAATATGTTGCCTAGAAATTTGCTGGATCAAACAATAGCCTACCAAACTTCAGATAAGCTCAATTTGAGGCATAGTTCGTCATCAGTTACAACAAGAAAAAAATGCTCTCAGTGGATGCAGGCAGAGCTGGAGAATTTACTGAGAAATTTCACATGTACTTAAAGTGGACTTTCTCGTGGACCGTTTATCATAGCAATTAGTGACTAGTACCATTGGAAAGCTTGGAGCTTACTGAATCCGATGGTGTCCGGAGATCGCGTATTTGACGTTAACTCCGCGAGTAATATAACCGCTAAAAATGGATGTAATTTACATACAATGAAAATAATCTGCCCAGCGTTAGGGGGGCTTGAGGGAAATTTAGGGAGGCTTGAGCCCCCCCAAAATGGACCTAACGACGTCCATGCCTTTATGAATGCATTTATAATGCAAATAAATATTGGGTTCACAGGAAGTGTTACCCTGTGGAAAGTCTTTCTACAATACCAGAGAGGGTTACAAAGCAGTCAGTATTCAATGATTTCTGACAATAGTGCTAACTTGTCTGATAGCCTAGGGCATTGGGGGTTGAAATAACAGGCAAATAATCATGTTTATTGAATGATAATGTCAAGTGTATTTCTCTTTAACACTTGGAAAGACTTAGACCAGGCTTGATTTCACTCATCACTTTGATCAGTTTTATTTTTTGATAAAGATGGTGCAGGTGAAAACCTTAGACAAACACAATGAGGACAATAAATTAGTAGAATCCCTCACAAACACATCAACAGTGCATATTATTTCCCACTATACAATACATTTCATTATAATGCTCGTTGAAATTGAATTACTAAAATTACATTTTTAAAGTATTTATACTGTTCGATAAATGTTCAATGTACAATGAAATACAATAAATGTTTGCAATAAATATGTTTTTAACAATAAATGTTTTTAACAACTGTTGCAATGAAATACAATGAATACATTTACAATGAATTAGTTTGTTTGTTTTAACTGTTGTTTGTTTTAACTATATCACATTTTACAGATGATGGTTTTAACCATGTGCTTACTTAAGATTTTACCCTTTAACCCTTTCCCCTTTCAGCAGGCTATACCTATAAACACCAGTTTACATACATTTTTACAATTTTACAAACAACCATATAAATATCAAGTTTATTTAAGTTAATATTACACGGTTTGTTTTCTCAATACTACAATCACGTAATGCATGTTAACAACGCATATCTGCGTGCACTAAACAAAAGCATTTGAGCGCTCTGACTTTCAAGCAATCAGGCCGTGTAGAGCGGTGTTCAAAGAGAATTTATAGAAAGCCCAAAGGGAGCTTACCATTAGCCTATCGAGTCCGGAAAGTAATTCCTCGCAAACCAGCGGCCGCCGTCCTCACAGTTCAGGCAGGGTAGCAGGGTAGTCCCTGCTACCCGCATCCAAGAGGGGCGAGAATCCGCTCCCAGTGCAAAACCGCTGCTGTCTTCCAAGCCGGCTGCTGGTGATGTGGCTCAGCATGAGCCTGCTCCTGCCTCCTTGCCGTCCAGACGAGCTCTACCAGAGACTCAGCGGGAACCTGTAACCCCCTCGTCGATCCGGTGGAATTCGCCAACAGCAACCACTGCCTCCCCTCCAGCTGCTGATGCACGACTCCCAGCCCCATCGCCTCGTTGCCGAACGTTACCAGCTCCAGGTGTTGTCTCCGAGTCATCGGTGCCTGTATCCGATCACGGCGATCATCGAGGCCCTGCTGGTCTGGACGTTCAGACCGCGCTCTCCACCTCGAACAACGCGCCTGGAGCCGCCTCCAAACCAGCTGCTAGGAAGCAGCTGCAACGGTCGTCTGCGCCGGGGAAAGCACTGTCCTCCACCCGTCGAAGGTTTCTACAAGCAGCTGTTCGCAGAAGATCTGGCAGTCTCCCCGGCGTAATCTCTTCAGCGGATGATCAGACCGGAGATCCCCCAGTGCCCGCTGCTTCTCCTCCGCCTGACTGCAGCTCAAGGCTGGGGCAGCCCACCCGTCAACCGGTTGAGTTAACGGGCTCATCTACGGCGGCTACCCCGCTTGGATCCGGTACTCAGCCGGTTAGGCTTCCACGGTCCACGGATGCTGACTGCATTCGTCCAGTCATCCCCCCTTTGTTTCCCCCAACAACCCTGATTGTAGGTGACTCCATTATCAAGCACTTGCGCTTTTTCAATGCAGTCACTCATTGTTTCCCCGGTGCCACGGTATCCTCCATTTTTAAAAAAATACAGGGGCTTCTTCCGTCACTCCCAGACACTGTAACCAGGATTATAGTTCATGTTGGTACAAATGATGTTGGTCTGCATCAGTCTGAACTCACTAAGGGTGATTTCTCTGCTCTTTTAGACTTTCTTGTAAATTGTGGCAAGACGGTTTTTATCTCTGGGCCAATTCCGACGCTTGGACTCGGGGACTGGCGTTTTAGCAGAATTCTCAGCCTTCACACGTGGCTTCAAAAGCTGTGTACTTCGAGTGCTTTGCACTTCATTGACAATTTTAACTTGTTCTGGAACCGTGCTGCTTTTTATACCCAGGATGGCCTTCACCCAAGCGCCCTGGGCTCACATCAACTAGCAGCTAACTTCCTGCACACTGTGCACACTTTCCGAAACGCGGCGAACTGACTACAAACTAAGCCCGCTCCGGAAGCACCCCCACTCCCCCCTTGTCTTCCGGTTCATCAGAATGCAGATCTGAGAATTGCCGCCCCCTGGTGCTCGCCCTCAGCCTCATACTCCCCTACACCTCCTACCTCTGTGGTGGAACAACACAGCCCAACTCCAACCCCTGTCTCTCGCTCTAAGCGCATTTCAGTGCGCTGGACTGTTCGCCCCCCCGCATCTATTGATGTCTTACGTGTTGGAGGCTCTAATTCAGTAAACCTCCTGTCATTGCAACGTCACCTACCTCCATCACCTGGGTCTCAAATCTCACCTGTTAACATTGCTCTCATTAATACAAGATCCCTGGTCAATAAGACATTTATTTTAAATGATATTATAACATCCCACAGTCTTGATTTTCTATTTATTACTGAAACTTGGCTCACTGCTGGTGATCTCTCTCCACTTGCTGAACTCTCTCCACCCAATTACAGCTATCTAAACACACCTAGGTCCACTGGCCGCGGAGGCGGTTTAGTCACTGTTTTTAAGAACTCTTTCAAATGTAGATTTTTGCCTTCTAGTAATTACTCTACATTTGAAGTTCAACTTATAATGGTGAACACCCATGACCCTGTATTGTGTGCTTTGATATATAGGCCTCCTAAGCTCACCAGTAATTTTATTCAAGAATTTTCTGACCTTTTGTCAACTATGGTGTCCCGCAGTGACAAGCTATTGATTTTAGGTGACTTGAACATTCATGTATGCTGTCCAGAAAAAAACATGGTTGCAGATTTTTTTAATCTTATAGACTCTTTCAGCCTGACCCAATCAGTATCCGGCCCTACACACCAAAAAGGTCACACACTTGATTTGGTGTTATCTTCTGGTCTTGTTGTCTCTCACCCTGTCATCACTGACATTACTGTCTCAGATCATTTCTTGATACAATTTGAATCTCTATGGTCCCCTCCCACCCTCCCACCCCCTTGTCCCCCTCTCTCCCTTGCCCGCGCTGTCAACTCAGCCACTCCACAGCATTTTGCCGATGTTTTTAGAAATCACCATTTTTCTGGGGTCTCTGACGCTATAGCCACCTGCAGTAACACTTGTGAGCTTGTTGACCTTTTTAATTCCACCTGCTCACACATCCTGGATGATATTGCCCCTCTCAAACCCAAAAAAACAAGGCCTAACAGTACCCCATGGCTCAATGATACTACCCGGTCTTTACGGCGCACCTGTAGGCAAGCTGAGCGCAAATGGAAAAAAGATAAACTGCAGGTATCTTATTTTATCCTACAGGGTCATTACAAGTCCTATCAGCTTTCTGTGAAGAAGGCTAGGGAGGAATATTTTAGCAATCTTATCAATAATGGTGCAAACAGACCCAGAGTGCTGTTTAAGACTATAAACTCTTTATTAAGTCCAGAGGTCCTACATGCCCCCCTCCCTCTAACGAATCCTGTGAGAAATTTTTGAAGTTTTTCTCAGACAAAATTGAGAACATCAGGGCCAACATCCCCAATTTATCCTCTACCCCCTTTGAAAGCCCCTCTTCATCACACACCTTCCAACATTTCTCTCCAGTTACTCCGGTCCAACTGTCTGATGTGGTTTCCCACATGAAGTCCACTCATTGTCCCACAGACAGTATTTCCTCCCGTCTTCTAAAAGACGTTTTCCCATCACTCTGTCCCTTGATTTTAGCCATAATCAACAGTTCTCTGGCTACTGGTGCCATCCCCTCCTGTCTTAAACAGGCTTCTGTCCAGCCACTTTTAAAAAAATCTAACCTAGACCCAAATGACCTACAGAATTATCGTCCCATTTCCAAACTACCCTTTTTATCCAAGGTCTTAGAAAAGGTGGTCATCACCCAGCTCTCCTCTCATTTAAACACATGTAATATTTTTGACAAATTCCAGTCTGGTTTTAGGGCCTTGCACAGCACAGAGTCTGCTTTACTGAGGGTTGTCAATGACCTCTTAATGTGCACTGACTCAGGATCTGGAGCCATCTTGGTCCTCCTCGACCTCAGTGCGGCTTTCGATACCATCGATCACGACATCCTTCTAGCTCGCCTGAAAGATAGTGTTGGCCTCCAGGGTCCTGTCTTACAATGGTTCTCATCCTATCTGAA
Source organism: Sardinella longiceps (assembly GCA_027497455.2). Lineage (NCBI taxonomy): Eukaryota > Metazoa > Chordata > Actinopteri > Clupeiformes > Clupeidae > Sardinella > Sardinella longiceps. Next base: position 19,160 of record JAODXP020009519.1, on the reverse strand, counting down.
GGGCCGAACTTTTTCAGTTCAGATGGGAAACTGCTCCTCTTCCTCAGTGGCCATAAATTGTGGGGTCCCTCAGGGTTCCATTTTAGGTCCCCTTCTTTTCTCCTTGTATATGCTACCCCTTGGGTTAATCCTGCAGAGGCATAACATTAATTACCATTGTTATGCGGACGACACCCAACTCTACCTGCCTGTGACACCCGATGCCACCTGCTCTTTGAGCAATCTTTTAGACTGCCTAAATGACATTAAATCATGGATGGCTGGCAATTTCCTCCAACTTAATGACAATAAAACTGAGGTCTTACTACTTGGTTCCCCCACTTCCATCACCAAACTCTCAAATTCTCTTGGTCCCCTCTCTAGTAATGTCCATAGCGTGGTTAGGAATCTTGGTGTTCTCCTGGACAGCTCCCTGAACCTTGGCAAGCAGGTTAGCAGTGTGGTTAAGGGTGGTTTTTATCAGTTAAAGAACATAGCCAAACTCAAATCATTCATTTCCACACAGGACCTTGAAACAATCATTCACGCTTTTATTACATCCCGCCTAGACTACTGCAACTCCTTATATTCAATTTTAACTCAGACCAACCTAAACAGACTACAGTTAGTACAGAATGCTGCCGCCAGGCTTTTAACAGGTACCAAGAAATCGGAACACATCTCCCCAATCCTAGCCCGTCTGCACTGGTTACCTGTCAAATTCAGAGTTGATTTCAAAATTTTACTTTTTGTTTTTAAAGCTCTAAATGGCCTTGCTCCACCCTACATTGCTGAACTTTTAACCCCATGTTCTGCCCCAAGGTCTCTCAGGTCCTCCTCTCAAAGGCTTCTGTCAGTCCCCCCTACTCGCCTCAAAACCAAAGGAGACCGTTCCTTTTCAGTTGTTGCCCCTAAACTTTGGAACAGCCTCCCACCTCTCATCAAGTCAGCCCCAAATATTGGCAGTTTTAAATCCTTGTTAAAAACCCATCTGTTTACACTTGCTTTTGGTAACGCCTGATGTCTCATCTCTCTGTTGTTAATTATTTTTCTTTTCTTTTACTTATTTTTCTTTATTGTTGGAAGGGGGTGGTGCTCATGTGTGGCGCAGGAGTGAATGTCACAGCTGTTTTTGAACTTTTATACATTTCTGTGTTTTGAACTATTTATGTATTGGAAGCACTTATGTGCCTGTTTTTTCGTGTTTTTTTGTTTGTTTTTTAACCCTGTGAAGCACTTTGGTTTCAACTTCTGTTGTTTTTAAATGTGCTATATAAATAAACTGACTTATGACTTATGACTTATGACTAGTTCAATTTTTACTGAGTGAAATGAATGGGCACAGTTTTGTGGCGTCTTCGTTCGCGTGAACTAATTAGTGTGATTGTGCTCAGCTGGGGGAGACTGTGCAGCGCGCACGCAGTTGCGCTGCTGCCGTGCAGAACAGGGTTGCATGCTGGACAACGTTATTGCAGGCAGGAGACGGTTGTTGCATGCAGGAGACGGCCATATCTCCGCTGTATCAGCGCGACACCTCCCACTCAAGCTTTACATGGCAGTGCCTGGAAAGATTGTACCTCTTCAAGTGAGCCATCTCCGCCTTGCTCCTCTACTGGTACGAGGACCACAAGACGTCGGACGTCCCGTTGCAGTGTGGTACCCTGGCAACCCTTGTCCTTCAAGTCGGGAGACTTACTGATGGGTTTTGGAGACATCACTGAAACACCATAGCTTGGAGAGACCCTCACATGGACATCTCGGACAATGCCACTTGAATCAGGATTCACAGCAACAACTTTTCCAAGCTTGAATTGCCCTCTGAGTGCATTCTGGTCACAGAGCCAAACTATGTCTCCAATGGCAACATTTCTCTCAGCAGTATGCCACTTACTGCGGATGAACAAATTCGGGCCAGCAAGTTGACTCCAGGACTTCCAGAAATAGTTCACTTGAGCTTGGACCTCTTGAAGTCTCTTGAAGGGGTAAGTGGTATAGTCAGTGATCTTGAAGTCTCCATGTTGAGTGGCTCGTCCAAGCAGCAGGGTGTTTGGCGTGATGTACTGTACTCTGTCTTCTCGGCTCTGGACTCTGGCGTCGATTGGTCTCTCATTGGCAAGATTGGCAGCCAACTGGAGGACAGTCAGGAATGCACTGAAGGTAAGGCCTTCTACTTTACCAAGACTTTGGAGGGCTCTTTCAGGCTGCGTTTACACTGGCAGTTGAAATCCGATTTTTTGCTCCCATGTGGCACAATTCCGATGTGTTTGACGACAGTGTAAACAGAAAAAAGTCACATGGAATATGATTAGTCCAGATCGGAACCAGGCCTTTATCATATGTGGTCATAAATCAGATACGTATCTGATATGTGTTGATGTGATGGCAGTCTAAACAGACAGATCGGATGTTCCCAACCAATGCGTCTCATACAGTATGTCATTAATTGGGAGTTTTTCTGCACCAACAAGCAAGTTAGAAGGAGAGAAGTGACCTAGTCTAACTCTCCATAGCCTGCACACCGCAGGGGAAACGAGTGGAAACAAGGACGAATTTCAGTAAAATTAACGAATCAATTTAGGAAGATATGAGTAGGGCAGCGGAGAAATGCGTTTTGTTTCATTCCCTCAAGATTCATTTATGTCTACTCCGCGATTAACAACCACATAACTGTTCATCTTCTCCATTTTGACAGTGATGTTTCAGAGTGCCCCTCTCATACATGCAATGAAGCCGACATGCTTTCACTTTCACCAATGCTCGGACTTTATTTTTTCCCCTTCACTTTCTCAAGCGGTTCATTTTATTAGCAGGACTTTCATTTTACTGACAAAGTCATTTGATGAGAGAGACGGGCCGTTTGTTCAAATAGCCTAGTTCTAGATCTGTAAACTGCTCGGGAACTCTCTCTCCGTTGCACCTCTGTCTACCTCTCACTTGTACAACGCGCTACACTTTATTTCTCTCCATTCACAGGAGATTTTACAACACTCGCGGGTGTTCATGAGCCACTTTAGAAAGACGATTGTTCGGGGGTTGTGCCTGAAGTATGTTAAGGATTAGCTTTCTACTTCGTCATCATTATGATGGAAATAAGCATAGAAATTATTTAATGGCAGCAATAACATCCAGGTTCTGGCCACCTCTATTTTGAATGTCCCTTTGGTCAGGGCGGACGTGCCTTTTACGCATGCGGGTTGTTGTCTGGCAAGTGTAAACATGCACATCTGATTTGGGCACTTTTGAAAGTAGATGTAAACACGCAATCAAAAAAATCAGATGTGAGCAGAAAATCGGAATTGGGCACATCTGATCTGCAGTGTAAACGTAGCCTTAGTGATCCTGACTGCAGCTTCAGCGGCCCCATTTCGGTGTGGCGAATCAGCGGGAAGAATCCATGTCCAGTCGGTCCCATTTCTGGCAGCATACTCATCCAAGGACTCTTTATTCTGCTGATTCAGGTAAGTATACATGTCTTTCAGGATGGGTTTGGCTCCCACGAAATTTGTACCAGCGTCGGACCAGATTTTTCGAGGATGGCCCCGGACCGCAGTGAACCTCTGGTAAGCAAGCAGGAAGCCCTCCGTTGACAGCGTGTTTGCCAGCTCAGCGTGGATGGCTCGACTGGACATGCAGCAAAACACTACTCCCCATACTTTCATGGTTGCTCTTTTCTTTACGTCATCCTTCACATGGTAAGGGCCAAACAGGTCAACTGATGTGAACTCGAAAGGAGCAGCAGGACTCGACCTCTCTTCAGGTAAGTTTCCCATTACTTGTTTGCATGTTCTTGCTCTTGCCTTCTTGCAGGTGACACACGTGTCAACAACCTTTTGGGCAATAATTCTCCCTCTGACCACCCATGCCTTCTTCCTCATCCGCAACAACGTTCCAGCCACCCCATCATGACCCTCATTGTGCGCTTCTCTGGCCAAGAGAGTGGAGATCCAGGCTTGAAAAGGTAGGAGTGGAACAGCTTTGCGGTCTTCTTTGAAGGTCTGGACTCTACCACCACAAACTAGGAGTCCACTCGTCTGGTCTCTGTAGACAACTAGTCTGTCTGTTGTGGTACTTGGGAAGGTCACGCCCTCTTGTGCTGCCAGGCAAAGGTCTCGGAACACATCTTCTCTTTCACCAACTGTAATGACACCTGATGAGAGTACAGCCTCCCACTTTTCTTTATGTCTGGTCTTGACCTGTAGGAACTTCTTAGCCGCCCTCAGCATCCATGCTACCGTCCCGACGAGCCTTCTCAGGTTACTGAAGCGCCTTTCGTCAACAAGACTTCAGATTGCCTCATGGGCGGATGGCCTTTTGGTCTCTGAACAGACTGGATCTGGCGCCACCTTCAGGCGAGTCCTTGTAACTGCAGCCACAAATGTCTTTTTCTGGATCTTGGCAACTTTGTCTCGAGCTTGCGCGGCGACTTCTCTAGCAGATTTCTTCGGCCACTCACTTTCAGGGAGTTGAAGGAACTTTGGACCCGACTGCCACTCGGAGTCCTCAGTCAGGGCTTCAGGACCAGCTCCTCTGGTGATGATATCTGAGATGTTAACAGACCCTGGAATCCACCACCAGTCCTGGACGTCAGTGGTGCTCTGGATCTCACCAACACGGTTTGCGAAGAAGGTCTGGTAACCATAACTTTCACGCTGTATTGCGCCCAGGACAGTCTGGCTATCGACAAGATGATACCACTTCTCGACCCGGATTCTGCAGTGCTTCTGGAAGTAGTTTTTCAGTCGAGCTGCGAAGACTGCTCCACAGATCTCAGCCTTCACAGGGTCACCTTTGTGGTCGAGAGGGGTCAGCTTGGCTTTCGATTCAACCAACCTTACAACAACACCATGGCTGCAGGTCCAGCGAAGGTACATCACAGCGCCATATGAGCTTTCGCTGCCATCAGAGAAAGTGATGCCACTTGCTTCTGCACAGGGATCTGGTGGTGTCAAGGCTCTGGCAAAGCGCAGCTTGCTTAGGTCTGCATAGTCTTCCAGCAGCTTTATCGCATCTTCGCGGATACCATCAGACAGGGCAGAGTCCCAGGTGTCTTCCTCCGAGCAGTACTTCACCTTGGCTTCTTGGAAAGCCCTCCTGACCAGGATGGCACCCATTTGCTTGGAGGGAGTCACAAGGCCAAGTGGATCATATAGGCCAGAGACTTGGCTCAACAGGTCTCTTCTGGTCAGTGGATCAGGAGTTTGGCGCCTCACTTCCTCTCTGTTTAGGTCTTGACCAAGGCGCATCTTTTTTTTCTTCTTTGAAAAGTTGACTGCAACCATGACATGGAGCTTGTCATCTTCGATGGTGTACCCGAGGCCGAGAGCTTTGTTGTCATCTTCAGTCAGCTGGTTTGGCAGGATCATGGTCGTGGGCTCCATCTTGGGCACCTCAGTCTTGGATACTTCCCTCCCACTTTGATTGGAGTAGACCCAGGGCTTCATATAGAATCCTCCAGCTTTCAGGATGAGCTCGATGTTGGTTGTGAGGCGTTTCAGGTGATCAAGGCTGTTGTGAGAGGTCAGGATGTCGTCGACATAGGCATCCTCTTCTATCACCCGCCTCTCTTCTTTCAGATGGCTGAATGAAGGTAAGTTAGCAGTTTCCCGCATGGCTACTTGGGCTATGCAGCCTGCAGGCTTGTCTCCAATGTTTACCCTTGTTATGGCAAAGTCTTCTATCTCAGCACTTTCTGAGTCGCGCCACAGAAATCGGTGGAGATGGACTTCTCGCTCCTCCAACCAGACGGAGTTATACATCTTGCGAATGTCACCGAGTGCAGCGAAGATACCAGCTCGGAACCTCAGCAGGACGGCTCTAATCGGGTTCAAGACGTTAGGACCTTTGATGAGGATATCATTCAGACTTCGACCTCGATACTTCTGACTGCTGTTCCATACTAGTCGTACTGGGGTGGAGACGGAGTGCGGATTTGGTGCAATCAGGTGACTTATGTACCATACTGGTCCAGACCAGCTCTGGAGAGCCTCTTTGGTCAGCTTCACTGCAGCTTTGCGATTGACCATCTCGTGAACCTGCGAAGTGTAGGCAGTCTTCCACTCCGGCTCTTTTGACAGTTGCTTTTCAGTCCTCAGGAATGTCATTTCGACCACTTTCTTGTTGTTTGGCAAGAATGCTGGGTCTTCGGTCCATGGGTACTTTGCGTGCCAATGCGGTTCTTTGCTGTGGTCATCACCGGTTACATATGTCAGACCATTCCTCACAATCTCCATTTCCTTTTCTTCGGCAAGCGTCATCTCCTTTCCTCCTGCCTGACAGTTACCGCAGCGACACCCTCCACATCTCGGCACACAGGCAGCTCCAATGCTCTCCCAACTCCACCACTTGAGGAAGTCTCTGCTGCTAGCTGCTGTGCTGGACTGGATTTCGGGATAATCAGGGTACTGGCAGACTGTTGGGTCTCTGTGGGTAAGTTCCCTATACTTGACTGCTGCTGTCCTCATTGATCTTGCGAAATGAGTCTTTGATGTGTGGGCCACTTGCGAGATCTCCTCAAACAAGTCTGGGTGTGTACCTCCAATGGTCTTGCCGAGTGGGCCATCCCAGAGCACCAGGTCACCGATGGAGCGGATTTTCTGTGGCACCAGCTGACCTTCCTTGTGGCTAATCAGGAGCTGTATTTCTCTGGGTCTGATGAGGTCTTCAAGAGGCACATCAGGGAAGATTTTCTGCAACTTGCTTGCTGGGATATGCCTGTGCACATCTGCAATTTGGTCAAGCCCGTAGCAGATCAGCTGATGTGACTTGAAGGTTCCCCTCAGTGTGCGGACACGGATCTTAAGGAGGTAACGCTTGGTTGCAACGGACACCTTCATGCCTCCGACACCATGAACAACCAACGTGACGTCTTCACATCGAAGGTTCAGCTTGTTTGCGGCATTGTGCGTTATATAATTGGTATCGGAAGCCAGGTCAATGAGGGTTCCAATTCTTTGGCCATCATTGGCGATGACATCAAGGAGCATGAGGATTACAGGATACTCATGTAAGCCAGTACTTTCCATTAGGCCTCTCCCAGCTGCGATGGAGTTGTATGCTCGGGATGCCACGTTGCAGAAAGTGTCACGGCACTGCTGTGCCAGCTCAGGCGGAAGTTTGGAGAGGAACTCCTCTTGTGCCTCTGTGTACCTTCTCCCCTCGGCTCTCACTGGATTGGACCTTGGCACTCTCTGAGTCGACTGTCTGGGCAGTGGGCAGAGAAGATAATGGTGTTGGTCTTTGCACTCTGGGTTCCCACACAGGTAGATGGCCTTTCTGCATGGTTCGTTGCTGTGGACTTCGAGGCATCTCTTGCAGGCTCCAAGCTGATGAACCGCGTCCCTCTTCTCCTGCAGCTTTGCAGTCGTCCTGAACTTTTTGCAGAAGTACAGTTTCCTCCTGTGCTTTGGGTCTCCACAGATGACACAGCCAGCAGAGTCACTGATGGACTTGGTGGTCTTTGTCCTAGCATACTTTGTTTGGAGCTTTGACTTCTCCCTGGCAGGGTCGATGTCTCTCAGTTGCTCCAACTGTTCGTATATGGACTCTTGGGATTGCAGGTACATGAGCAGCTTGTCAAAGCGGTTCTGCCGGTTCACAGCGTTATCCAGATCTGCAGCATAGGTGAGCCAATCCTTTTTCAGGGTATCTGAAAGCTTACTCTCAATAGAGTTGGTTACTAGTGGGTTCTTTATGGCCTCTGCATTACCCAGCTCACACAAGTCATAGAGAGCCTTTTCAACTGCTCGGATGAGCTCGATAGTTCTTTTTGGCTGGTTACCTCGGATGGGTGGGATAGCTTGAAGCTCTTCAACGATCTCTAATGCAATGATGGCTTGGTTCCCATACCGGTTCTCAAGGACTTTGAAGATTTCATCGGCTGTGGTGTAAGTAGACAGATGTAAGTCTTTGGCCACTCTCTCATCAAGACTGTCAAGCAGCTGGAATTTCTTGACTTCTCTGGATCCGGACGGTTCGCCTTGCTTTTGCAGAGCCTCCCATTCTTTTTTCCATCTGTAGAAGTCTCGCTGATTTCCAGTGAACTTGGGCAGTGCTGTGGCCTTCAGCTTGATAGTGGCTACTTTCCTTGGGCTGGTTGCCATTGGTGCGTTTTCAACATCCACTTTCACCCCTGCTGTGCCAATAAGCATGGCTTTTCTTGCAACCAGCTTTGGAAGGCAAAGTTCCAGCTCCTTCACACGATCATTGAAGTCTGCTTCTTCTGCTGGAGGGGCCCAGCGGCTCCACTTCAAGTGGGCTCCTTTTGCTGTTGTGACCAGCTTCTCCAGGTGGGCTAACATGAAGTTGTAGGCCTCCATAGTTACATCAGCCTTAGCCGCCTGGACTTGCTCACATTGGCCTTCAGCTATTTGCAAAGCGAGGGACAGCTCTCTTTCTCCAAAGTTATCCCATAAAGTCTCTTTGATGAGTTTCTTGACCTCCTTTAACCTTTGCTCACACTCTTTGGCTGTCTTCTCTATGTCAATCTTCTGCTGCTCGCCTAGCTCAGGAGCGCCCTCTTCATTGGCTTCCTTCAGCTCTGCCTCACTCGCTGAAATATATGCAGCTTCCAATTCTTCATTGGCCTCAAAGACTTTGACACCCTCTAATGTGATTCGCTTAAAGTTCTCAGTCAGTTCATCTGCAGACATCTCTGTATGGGTTCTTGTGACATTGTTGACTAATCTGGAGAAAAGTCTCTTTGCTGTTGTCCGCTCAACTTTTAACGCAATTATTTCCTTTGAATCAGCCATGTTGTATACACTGCAGCTGTTGAATGGATGGACAGCGGGCTATTCTCCTCCAGGCCCCCAGGTGGAGTCTTCTCCCTCTTTGTGGTGGGCTGAAGTGGAGGAGTCTTCACTGGTCACAGCTGGTTTTCACTGTCAAGTGTATTTCTCTTTAACACTTGGAAAGACTTAGACCAGGCTTGATTTCACTCATCACTTTGATCAGTTTTATTTTTTGATAAAGATGGTGCAGGTGAAAACCTTAGACAAACACAATGAGGACAATAAATTAGTAGAATCCCTCACAAACACATCAACAGTGCATATTATTTCCCACTATACAATACATTTCATTATAATGCTCGTTGAAATTGAATTACTAAAATTACATTTTTAAAGTATTTATACTGTTCGATAAATGTTCAATGTACAATGAAATACAATAAATGTTTGCAATAAATATGTTTTTAACAATAAATGTTTTTAACAACTGTTGCAATGAAATACAATGAATACATTTACAATGAATTAGTTTGTTTGTTTTAACTGTTGTTTGTTTTAACTATATCACATTTTACAGATGATGGTTTTAACCATGTGCTTACTTAAGATTTTACCCTTTAACCCTTTCCCCTTTCAGCAGGCTATACCTATAAACACCAGTTTACATACATTTTTACAATTTTACAAACAACCATATAAATATCAAGTTTATTTAAGTTAATATTACACGGTTTGTTTTCTCAATACTACAATCACGTAATGCATGTTAACAACGCATATCTGCGTGCACTAAACAAAAGCATTTGAGCGCTCTGACTTTCAAGCAATCAGGCCGTGTAGAGCGGTGTTCAAAGAGAATTTATAGAAAGCCCAAAGGGAGCTTACCATTAGCCTATCGAGTCCGGAAAGTAATTCCTCGCAAACCAGCGGCCGCCGTCCTCACAGTTCAATTTTTACTGAGTGAAATGAATGGGCACAGTTTTGTGGCGTCTTCGTTCGCGTGAACTAATTAGTGTGATTGTGCTCAGCTGGGGGAGACTGTGCAGCGCGCACGCAGTTGCGCTGCTGCCGTGCAGAACAGGGTTGCATGCTGGACAACGTTATTGCAGGCAGGAGACGGTTGTTGCATGCAGGAGACGGCCATATCTCCGCTGTATCAGCGCGACAGATAATGAAGCCATGAAAACACTTCTGCTTCAGTATCTTTCGAATTTATCTGATTTCTGTTTTGGTTGGTCAAACACTGATTACATCACTTGCCCTGACAACAAGCATATTGAGTTGCAAGCATCGAGCCTGATTGCCATTGACTTTCAAAGCTCTGCGAGACTTTGGTCTGACCAAGAGCCTGTACAACAAATGTTTCCCAAAGCGCATGGTTGACCCGCTTCCCTCAAATGCCTCGGTTTGCTACTGGTCGATGTCAGAAAATGCTGTGCCGAAGCAAAACCAATCACACCACTCTTTCCTCTGACGTATGTGACGCGAAGGGAACTGCTTGAGTAACAGCTAACAGGACTGAGAGCTGTTGGAGCTGCTCAAAGTTGATTGGTTCCCGACCAAGGGAAGACTTTGCTGGAACTCAGAAAAGCTGTTTGGATTAGTAGCTGGCCAGACCAGTGACAGCAACGCCGAAGGTGTTACATCACTGGGAGGGCGTGCCAGGCTAGCAAGCATCTACCTCAGTCAGGCTAACGCATAAGTTTTTCTGTGCTATCCAGATTCTTTAGTTTTGATATAACATTAATTTTTGTTTCATAATTTCGTCCTTATCGTTTTGCTATTGTAGGGCACTATGTACTGTATATCAAATCAATTATGGTTGTCAATTATGTATATTAAATTCAATGTTGTTGTTTTAAATCCATTCATCCTTCTCTTTTTGCTATTGTCTAGGGTATTATGTATTTAAACACTGCACAGAGCTGGCCAGTACAACATGTGCTCCATGTCCCCAATCTACATACACTGATACACAGAGTGGACTCACAGCATGTATGTCTTGTTCAGTATGTGACTCTGGTAAGTTCTCCTCTCTTCTTTTTGTTTACATGTGTATTTGACCATTTGTTAAAGGAGCAGTGTGTAAGAAATGTATTCAAAATAATCATAAAATGGCCTTGATATGTCACCAGACAAATAAAACTCAACTCACACGTCTAACTGACCTTTACAGGCGACATTACGTGTCAACCATGAGAATGCAGCATTGCCATGGCAATGCCAAACATAACAGTCTTCAGTGAAAATAAATGTGCAAATCCACAGGTGCGGGTCTGAGAGACCGGAAAGTATGCAGCTACACTTCAAACACACTCTGTGAGCCTATGGATGGATATTTTTGTAATGAAACAATCAAAGATGGCTGCAGAGAAGCTGTGGAACACACAAAGTGCTCACCAGGACAATATGTCAAACAGTCAGGTTAGTAAATGTTCAAGAATCTTGTCAATTTTTTACATGTTGCTTCCAGTGCTGAATACAGAATAGACTTTTGAGATCTTTGAGGCCAGGTTACAAAACACATTCCGTGGCAATATGAGACGCAATGTTATTTATACCAGACCATATACATGAGATAAAAGAAATAAAAAATATTTTATTGTGTTGACATTGAAGTACAGTATCTGTGGACTTAATCTATCTATTAAGATTAGACTCTGTCATTTATTGTGCCTGATAACTGATATCAGAATATTGTGCCTTGATACTTGCATTTTGGTATGTCTATCTGATATCTACGTACAACCAATACTGTACATGCATGTCCACTGATCCCAGTGAAAATATTGCCCTTGATGTCACCATCTCTTGAGGGATGTTTCTGGTCTCCTGTAGTCCGTACCTACCAAACGGAAAAACAAGTGTATCACTTGCAGGATTTTGAGCAGGTTCACTGTTAAAAAGGCGGATCCATCTGACTAGATCCTGTTGAAGATCTACTGATCTACTCTATGTATGCAGTATAGCAGTTTGTTGTGCATGCAGTAGGAGTTGATGGTGGGACAGGGATAAATTACATGAAGTGAAATATGATAGTTCCAGTGGGTAGGGGCTACTGCGGTGTTGGGCTGTGATGAGTGACTTGGTAAATGTGGGCAGTAAGGGAAGTGGAACTCAGATGAACAGAAGTGGGACTTGGTCAAACACACTGTGAAGATAATGTTGACATGCCCTTATATGGTATCTATCTGGCTAAAACAGTTACTAACATTTTATACTTGTCCTTAGGTGTCTACCAGGCTATGATAAGCTAAAGGATGGAACATCATCCTCTGATACTGAATGCCAAACTATTTGGAACCACGTGTATGTGATAATTGGAGTCACAGTGCCACTTCTAATTTTAGTAGCAGCAATTGCCATATACAGAAAAAAACAATGTGATAAGGTAAAAATGTCACAATACAGTTCACTGCATTACTGTGCTTATTACTAAACATCCTGCTCAACAATGAAATAATGTTTGTGCTTGTTCTGTTTCAGAGAGGAGAAAAGAGGTAAAACATCACATTACAGTACTGATAAAATTGATAAAGAAATAATCATTATTAATGATGAGTGTACATGTAAATATTTCTATATTATTCTTTATTATTTCATGCTTGAATAAAAGGCAAGCTGATGTCATGATGGAGCCTTTAAGAAATCCAAGAGATCCAAATGAACTAATCAGCAAACAGAGGAAAGGCAATGCCTTCGGTGGAAGATGGCAGGCCAACCACAAACAGTAGCAAATAGAGGAAGACGTTCTTAAAAGTTCACCCATGAGGAAGCAAGCATACAATAACTGAAGGATCCCAGGTGGTTTGCACAAAATGAAACAACATGCTTTTGCTGGGCTGGGAGGAAGGCTATTAAATGTTAATGTATGTTACCTCATATAGATAAGAACATTCATTCACAAGTACAGCCATATGTAGAGAACGGATCTGCGTGTTGCATCATCACCCTTAGTCATGGGTTTATTGCATCATCACCCTTATTTATGGATTTATCATTATTATATTATTATCATCATTGGACTGAAAGACTGAAAAGCTATACAGCTATTTAAATGAGATTCTGATGATAGCAGTCGTCCTACCACCTGTGCCATGTCAAGTGTAACCTCATGTAACCTGAAGTCTTTGTTTTGTGAGGAGAGTTGTCTTGTCTCTTGCATTGTGCGGTCATTCTGTTGAACTGCTTGACTCTGTAATATGTGATGAGAGCCACCTACTATATACTCTTGTTACGACCCCTGGCTCATAGGGGTAGCGAACATGAATAGGAGATGGAGGCAAGAATGCAGTAATCAAAAATAAATTTATTGAATAATTAGGAAAACCAAAAGTCTTGGGGTTAAACGGGTCGAAGGTGAAAATGATTGGGTGCAGGCAGGGAGATCAAAATGTGTGGTTGAGGAATGGTTGAAATGTTTGCATGCGTGTAAAATCAGTAATGGGCTGTGTGGGAGAGAACTAATGTGCCTGTGAGCATGTTGGGGAGCAGGGGAGTGTGCGACGGCTAATGTGAGTGGGCGTGGCTGAGTGTGTGTAGGGGAACTGGCGTTGGGTTTTTTGTAGAGGGGTAGCGCCAGGTGAATGGGAAAATGGGAGCAGGTGAATGTTATATCAGTATTACTATATATGGATAAGAGCATGCGTGTAAGCCTATTTATGTAGCCTATTGAATTAAGTAGTGTGCATATATAAAAGTTTTTTTTTTCTGTAAAAAAAAAAAAAAAAACGTTATAGCCTACACTTACACACGTTATAAGAATCAATCTATCTATTTGTAATAACTTGTCCATTTGGATTGATGTATTTGATGTATGTGAAGACCACAATACAGCTAAAATGTCTCAATGAAAATAAAAGCACTATGTGAAATGACTGTCAAAGTTGAACAAGTCAGTCTCTTGGGCAGAGGGGGATGACTTGTTTAAAAAAGACGAGAATCATAGTCTCTGTGGCCAAAAGGCCTTAATGACAAGATGAAATATGTCATAATACACTCATAATGTCTAAACCAGATCCCTTATTTGATATTTGTATGTAATTTTGTTGGATTTATTGTGGTGTCTCTGTTTGTCTTTTCAACTATAGCCCTATAGTCCGCAAGCAGCTTGGCAGACATCAACTGCTTGGAGGAAGGTTATCGTACAGAGACACATAAACATCTTTTTCTCTCACAAGCACACACAGGCACAACATTTCCCCTGATTGCAAGGAGTTTTCCTGTTTTGAGCAGGGCTTTGAACCGGTTCAAGGAACGAAAACGAAAACCGGAAACTTTTTGAATTTTACATGGAACGGAAACGAAACCGGAAACGTTATTATTTTTTATGTTCTGGAACAGGAACACTTATTTAAAAATAATGGTAACCGGTTAAAACCGGTTTTATTTCGATCCTCAAAGTTTGTGTTGCCTTAGAATTAACTTTAAAAAAAAAAAAAAAAAACTAATTATTTTCCTGCGCGCGGCTGAGGTTCACCTGTGTGACATCACATTCGCTGAGTCAAAGTTCCCTTCCCTCCCAAACCATTCCTGGAGGAATCGCTGACTGAATGGAGATTGAGCGGTGGATTAAAAAGTCTTCACCCCACATCTTAAACAATAGGTAAATTACGACCCATCGTTAATTAAAACAATCATTACAAACACAATATCAATCACTATATTTGTCAACTCCACGTTAGTTAAACTAGCGAACAGTTGGCTAAAGTGAACACCTCTGTTTTCCCGATGCCCATGGCTATCTATTCTTGCTAACACTAAACGGAATATCTTTCTCATTTGTGGCAACTTTTCTCTTTGTGTAGATGGGAAGACATGCTGAGAATCCAAATCGCCAGCTTTTTACCTTCGACCCAGCAACAAACAAATCAAAGTGCAGCGTTGAGGGATGTGGAGCCCAAATATCAGGCAACCTATTATTATTAATAGGCTAAGAATATAATTATTATTTAATAATGGTTGTAAATATTATATTTGGTTTAAGCTGGAAGAGGAAGCTGTTTCATAGCATTAAACAGCTGCAGGAACGAAATTAACCGTTCCGGGAACATTATTTTTTGGTTCTAACCGGTTCGGGAACGTCAATTTATTGGTGGAACACAAAACCGGAAACGTTATAATTCCGTTTCTGTTCGGAACGAACCGATTGGAAAAAAATAACGGTTCAAAGCCCTGGTTTTGAGTGGAATACCGAAGAATAGCATGCTATAAGCAGGAAAACAGAGATTTGAGCTATTTTCTTGTTATCATTAAGAGGGTTGCTTGCTTCCTCTGATGTCATGTTCCAGAACTGCAGTGGACAGTTCCGCCCTGTCAGATTTCTCCTCTACAGTGCATGGATGCATAACAACTCTCTCCCCTGAGCACTGCTGACACAGATGAACTAAACAGGTCATCAAACTGTGTTAAAGAAAGGCAATGTTTTGTACTGTATGTACTTGGAAATTACTTATATTTTTGTCCTTTTGAGTTTATTTTAATTAAACTTATTTAAACCAAGCATACCCTACGTCAGGTTTTGTAAAATTGAGGTGAACATAATGATGTAATAACTTCCTAATGTAACATTTTATTACATTATCAGAATGACGATTTTTACTATTTAGTGTTAAACCTCTTCTTCTAAATATATTCCAGAAAGTTATCTTCACTTCCTACAGTTCTCTCTCTCTTTTCCAAGACAAAATCTGGTGTATGAGCCAACACAGAAAAAGTGCAGTTCAATGTCCGTGGGACGGATCAACCTCATCCTCTCTCTGCAGTGGGGCAGATTGCCAGTCTGTGCATTTAGTCCTTGCTGGCTCTTTGGCTCTCCACAAACATGCATCGCTTTAGCTCACTCAAAACAGTGCCCAGACTGCGTCTCCTTGATAACAAATAGAAACAAGTTATAAGATGATAAGGCTGGACGGTGTTATTTGAAGGCTTTGAAGAGATATCAAAGAATGTTTGCAGACATGGATGAGTAGAGCTGTCAAGGGCACTGTTGACAGGCAAGTTACCACAATATATAACTTTCACAGGGCTATGGTTATTGTACGTCTTCCTCTACCCATCTGCTTCCACATTTCACATGCCACATGTCCATACTGTGATCATTTGGGTTCACATTTTGTTCTTTTTTTTGGCTATAGGGAAAAACAAAAGACAGGGGTGGTACTTTGAGTATGTAAAATCATGTTGACTGACAATGTAATAAGAATTTCATTCATTTGAGTGTCAGTTTTGTTTAATACTGCAAGTGTTTATACCTGCACAGTGCTGGGGGCAGCTGAGAGAGAGCTTTCATAATCATTCACCTCATTCAGTCATTTGAATTAGTAAATTACAATGTTACCTTGCTTTATATTAGTAGCAAGAGAGGGCGCTGTGGCTCAGTGGGCTAGAGCGTAATACCATCACTCTGGGGACCCAGGTTCACTTGAGGTCATTTCCCGATTCCACCCCATCTCTCTCTCCCACTTGTTTCCTGTCCATCTCTATACTGTCCTATCCGATTGAAGGCAAAAAGCCCAAAAAATATATCTTTAAAAAAAAATATATTAGTAGTGAGAGAATTGTTTTATTAGGAGTCAGATTTGTTTATAAAAGGGGCAGATGCAAGATGATCAGCATCAAATGAGAGCTTTACTTTTTATCGATCAATTAATCAATTGGATTAATCAACGCATGTGTTTTTGGATGCTGAAGTCACTAGTTTGGTTATATTCTGGTCTCGGACAAATGTAAAATATACGGTGGCCCGGAAGTGCAACAGACATTAACAAGTTTGAAAACAAAATTACATTTGCATTATACACTTACATCTTTAAAAAACGAATTCCTATTTCATAAAACACATTAACAAATGAAAAAAGAGCTTTTACATATTACAACGCACATTAACAAGTTCCAAAACAAAATTACATTTGCATCACACACTTACATCTTTAAAAAAACTAATTACTATTTCATAAAACACATTAACAAATGTAAAAAAAAAAAAAATCTACAATACACAAAACATTGTTTTCAATGATCTGACAAAACACAATTTATACAAAACACATTAACAAGTTTGAAAACAAAATTACATTTAGAATACATCTTACAGACATGAAAAAAAACCATTTCATTAAACACATTTGCAAATGTGAAAGAAAAACTACAATACACAAATCATTTTTAAATGATCTGACAAAACACAATTTATACAAAACACATTAACAAGTTTGAAAACAAAATTACATTTAGAATACATCTTACACATTAAAAAAAATTACCATTTCATTAAACACATTTGCAAATGTGAAAGCAAATTAACAAAACACAAAAGCAAACTGCGAGTCAAAATTACATTTCACCAAACACAAACGCAAACTCCAAAAACACATTACATCAACTAAATTTCTTACGGAAATAGATCGACCTAAAGGCGGAAGCAGGAAGTGGCGACGCAGTAAGGGGTTCCAGTTAGGTGGGAGCCAGTGGGAGCTGAGCTTCCATAGAGAGAGGTCTGGCTCCCATGAAAGCAGCAAACTCAAACGTCTGTGGGGGCTCTGACAATACAATAGTATATAATATTTTACTGACAAATAAAGTTATCATAAGTGGGGATCAAACCGAGCTATGGGAGGTGGAACATTTTTATGGAGTTGCCAGCGCGATCCCGCTGGGAAGCGCTTGTTACGGAGGTGTTTTTGATCGTCTTTTTTTGTGTGTTATTGCCTTATTGGCATGCTGTTATTATGTTTTCTGATGATAAAGGGTTAATGTATGCTTGCGCAGTTGCAATGTATAGGCTGTAAACATAAGCCAATGTCTTAATTGATTGTTAACCATGATTTGATTGTGACCGATAGTAGGCTATGTTACCGTGCGTAACTGTCGGGGTTGCCTCTGACGCAAGAGGATCTAATGATGGTATGTTATATTGCCTAGTTTGTGGGCCTTGCCCCTGTTTATTTTCAGTTTGATCAGTGTTTTGTTTGTTTAGTTTGTTTGTTAATTTGTTATGTTATGCACCCTGCCGGTGGCCTAATATAAAATAAAAGAAAGACGTCTGCATTATTCCGTTTCCATGCCTTGAGTCTACCACCCGCCGGACACACTCCGTTACAATGCCACAGAAAATGTGGCCACTAACCCACCGCTGAGAAAGAAAAAAACACCAATGTGAACAACCCCTTATTTGGAGGAAATAGAGAAATTAACATGCTGGTGCCAGGATAATAATCTACTCGTCAATGTCTCAAAGACAAAAGAGATGGTCATTAAATGTAACTTTGGACGTAGTCAACAGAGAGATTATCATGAACTTAATATTAATGGCTCCCACATGGAGAGGGTGGAGAGTTTAAAGTATCTTGGTGTCCATTTTACTGAACACTTGACATGGACCAGGCATGCAGATTCCCTTGTGAAGAAGGATCATCAGCTTCTTTTCCATCTAAGTCATATCCGGTGTTTTACTGTAAATATGTTTGGCCTGATGAAACAAGGCAATTCCATCTAAAGGTGAAGTTTTACACAAAATATTTGAATAATTTGAATTTTACTAATGACTGACTTTAATAACGTAGAACACATTACAGTATGTACAGTAAGTATATAAGGTCTATCATAGCCTACTGTATGCCTATATTACCTAACATATATTAAGATACATTTCGATTCAGTAATGATAATTTTACAATTAATTTAAAAAACACAAGTTCTTCATTTATTCTCACCATTCTCAACAAGAACAAAAAACAACCTCTCCCCTCACCAGCTTAGCCTGACATAGCCCGACCATAATACTGCTGTTCATCCGTATTCATGGTCTGGAGGTTCTTTAACCTGGCGCGATTATACTGCGGGGGGAGGGCATTCACTTTTGGTTTGAAACAATTGGACAATCAGCGTCGCTTATTGGCCGGTAGACTCTCTACCGATATAAACACGCCCAAGAGGACCGTTCCCAGACCATGGATACGTATGAACATTCGTATTATGGGTGGGCTATGTCAGGCTATCACCAGCTTGGAATTGAGTCCAATTCCCTGAGTGGTACACAATGGATTAGAAATGTGGGTGAATTCTTATATATTTTGTTTTTAAAAATTTGAAGAAGAAAACTTGTTTTAGGTGTTGTCTGCAGCTTTAAGAGATGTCTCACTCAGTGAGTCGATTTCACTGATCAGTGGATCAATGATCGTCGCAATGCAGCATTACAAGACTTGTAAGACTCACACACAACCTGGCCACAAACTACAGCCTACGCTATGTACATCAAGAGAGGTAATATTATGCACATGTTTACATCTTGTCCATTATTTTGCTTGTAGTTTGGTAGAGTCTGCAGACAAAGTTCTTAATGATAGCTTTTTGCCATATGTTCCTAACATACATGTACGTTTAGAAACAGAAAGAATATTTGCAAAAATGTGAGGGGTGTTATATACTGTATGTCTTCCTTTCTTCTTGTGT